>JBAWJX010000039.1:0-218875 GCA_037356095.1 Xylaria sp. Z21 | reverse complement strand
ACCATCCCCATATGCAACCAACCATATGAGTAATTCGTCCCGAAGATGTCGTTATTTTTGCCAGTCATAAAGCTTGAAATGTTTTAAAAGTGGCTAAGAAGTAACGCCAATGAAAACAAATGAGGGACGCCAAAGTATTGTCATAGTTTGAACACGCAGAGTCAGGATATTCAGCAGCAGTGGAGGCATCAATCACCGAATGGTAGCCCAGTCTGATAACCGTCCGCTACCACTGTCACTACCTTCTCTCTGGCCATGCCGGCGGCCAAATATCGACCAGAACCGCAAGGTCTCGTCTCCGGCACCCGTCACAACGGTCCGGCCGTCGGGACTCATCGCCAGGTACAGAACCCGATAAGTGTGCCCAGTGAGACTGACAACCTGCGACATGGACGGGTATTTCCATACCACGATCTGATTCTGGCTATATCCGTGTGTTGAGACAATCTCGTTCGAATTCTTGGACCACGAGAGGTTGCACACTTGACTCCCGGTATCGATGTCGTTGACGACAGTGCCCTTGACAGTATCGTGGAAGATGATTCTTCTATCAGCCGTTCCTCCTCCCGAAGCGAGTAAGCCCCGCTGATGAGGTGACCAGGCAAGAGCCTTGACTGCGGCAGTATGGTCGGAGAATTTCCAAAGAGGCGTTTCTTCAAGTTTGTCCCAGACCATCAACTTGTTATCGTTGCCTCCACTAGCGAGTTGTCCATCCTCACTGTTCCACTTTAGACCACAAACCTCTTGTTTATGCCCTACTAATTTTCGAACCCACTGGTCTGCAGCCCTGACATCGCGGTGGTATATATGCCGGTCTCGCGATCCAGACGTCAAGATGTGAGTGTTCCATGCTAATGAGCCCACGCGAGCCGTGTGACCTGTCATTGTCCTCAGCCGCCGTGACTTTTCGGCATCCCAAATCTGTACCATTCCCTTGCCGGTGCCGATGGCAATATGTGTGCCTTTTTGTATCCAGGACACACTTGTGACAGTATCTTCCTCGAGCGTGCAAAGCTTATTCACCCGACTCGAGTGCGCGTTCCACATATAAACGCTAGAGCCCAGACCAACGCCCAGAACATTCGCACTGCCCCAATCCACCAAGTTAAGGTAAAAATCATCTGCTAGCTCAGGGGCATCAAGGACTTTGAATGGCACTTTGCTAACGGCTCGAGGCGGCCTCCGGGGACTCAAGAGCATCTGTTGACTCGTATACCGGACCGGCGATAAGCTGTAAAGTTCTGATCTGGTGTCAAGATTGGGTCCATGTCTGCTCTGAGGGGTCCTTGAAGGGGTGAGATGGCCAGCTTCATGAAGGTGGCGCGGTGACATATATTTAAAAAGGTTCTTGTGTGGATGTGGGGTGGATGGGGTGATATTAGTAGGAATAGCAGGTGGCGGGTTGCTTGGTGGTGTCTGTGATCTTGTTGGGTCATGAACACGAGTAGAATGTGAAGACCCAGCAAAATTGGCGTTGGGTGATAAGGTCGTAGGAGTGATTTGAGGTATTGTGTTATCAAATAATTCCGCTCTCAGTAGATTTTGATACGTGCGGTTTGCTTCCTCAGCTAACATCGGTCAGTACTCATGATAGGAGGCAGAGCGATGATTAAACTAACTTTTCTGAAAATGAAGCTCACCATGGGGGGTAGGTCTCCTCCGTGATGGACTAGCTGGTGAACCTTCTTCATGGAGAAGCGAAAAACTAGCTTGGAGATCCTGGCCGGACCGAGAAGGAATAAATCTACGGATGTCAATGGGACGGTCCAGTATCAGGAAACGAAGAGAGGCTCTTGAGGAACACGAGGAGGACGCGAGGAGGAATGTCAATGGGGGCAAATGTACTAACCTATCGGCATCAAGCCTTCGTCGTTTGCCTACGGGGCTGGCCGCTGGCGCGCTATCCCTTCTGTCGGTCGAGAGCTCTCTCGAAAGGGCTCTTGAAAGGGACTCGGGGTCAATGCCACTAGTGCTCGCCCTCCCGAGGAAGCGGGCGCTGCGACGGGAGGCTCTCGAGCTGCCGCCGTCCAGGTTTGAGCGGGCTTGTAGCCGCACACGGTCGGGTGGCGGTGGAGTAGCTATTCTCGAGGGAGAGCGAATGGGGCTAATATCATTTGCCGGTCGCTTGACCGGTAGAGGCGCCGGTAGAGACATCGGTGCAGGTGCGGACTGTGTCCCCAACGTCACGACAGCGACTGTGGCTGACTACCCTCTGTCCGAAGTATATGTGATGGAAGCCGAAATGCTCGTAGGATTGTGATTTCTGAAGTGCGCAACGCGGTAGCTAAGGCAGAGCTCGGGGAGATAGAGAGATAGTTGAGCGAAAGGCGAATGCGACGCCGCAAACGGTCAAGCTAGCTAACTGTCCGTCGAGTTCTCTGGGGACATGGACCCCTCTATCGCATGCTCCTCGGCCGTCGGGTTGGTGATCTCGACGATGTGCAAAAATGGGCTCGTCCGGGGCTGTAGATCTATCTATCTATCCTCGAGTCCTAAGTCACGGCGGGCGGAAGAGCTGGATAGCCGGATAGCTAGCTGGTGCAATGCTCGAGGCTCAATGCTGAGGGTGCGTGCCGTATGGGACTCGGTGGTGAAGGTTGTATCGGGAAAGCTTCTGGAAAGCAGCCGAGAAAAAATAGAAGAATCCGTCGTGAGTGATTGCTCGTGCCGCTCCGGTTGTTGTTGATGCCGTCGCCGCCGCTGTTGTTGTGATTGCTGCGGTTGTTATTGTTGTTGTGAACGCAAGGGATAAGTAGCGGGTGGACAGTGCAGTGGGTTTGACGGTGGCAGATGGTAGCGGCGGCGGACGTTAGATGAGGTTGGAAGGGCGGTTCGCCATGGGCGATTGGGATTGGGGGAGCGAGGACCCAGTGTGGATCCGGGGGGTATGCGTCAAGGCAGGACAGGGAGGGTCGAGTCTTTGACGCGCGCCGCTAGCAGTGATAATTAGTGGTAGTGGTACTGTACCGTTCCCCAGCGAGAGGGCAGGTTCGCTGTTGTACACGCCAACCTGTATACCTTGTAATAGAGTATACCTAAGGCATGCGAAGTATGTATCTACTTGAGGGTTAGACACCACCAATGAACCCAACGATTGCCAGCGAGGTGTTCAGGTGATTACTTTATGTGCTTAGCAAGCAGCCTCGCTATCTGAATAGTATTATTTAAATGCCCAAGTCGACACTCGTTACATATGCCATATACATTCTAGCCCAAGATCAAAGCACCAGACCGGGTAACCGGTTGCATTCACTAATCTCCTACCTACGTGCCCACCTCCGAGTAACGAACTAGTAACCTGAATAGCTACCCAACGTCCCCAACATATGTTCTATTAATGTTGCAATCATTATTATTATTCTTATCATCACATAGCAGGTATAGCTTCTACATAGTATATTCCGCATTTATCGCTGTAGCCATGATTCGACGTGCTACGTCCAACATCCCCTGCGATTTACCTCCTATACATGATGATACATGTTCTCAGGTGGCTGGGTCTCGTGCGTAAACATGGTGCGTCAAGAATGGACGTCAACTCACGATAAATCCATGCTATGTTGTTGTTGTTATTATTATTGTGAGGACTGGCCGCAATCGCCGAAACAGGCACTGCTACTGCTGTCTGACCTCTGACATGGCCAGAACAACAACAAGACCAAAACAATAACACATAGTCCCGGGCTGCTTATTGGCTCAAGGGCTCCGTGTTTACATAGTAGGGGGACTGCGCGGGCCATAAAACTGGCCCTCTTCGCGCACCCTGGGCCGTACGGTGCTAGCAGTGCTTGGACTCGCCATACGCAAGAAGGCAAGGGGGGATGGATCTGGGGGCACAAGCTACAAGCGACGCAGTACTACGTAGTTACGATCAGACTGTACTACCTACCTACCTAACTACTGATAGAGTAGTGTACAGTGCCGTACGACACTGTAAGTGACTGTCCCCATTTATCGATGGGGCCGTCCACAACGCGACAGAACCAGAGACAGTCCGAGCGGTATCCGACGGTGCGCCCCTCCACCGCTGTGCTACCTGCCGTGGTATTGGGTAAGCCTAGCTGCGCGTGCTTCCGGCTTGTTTATTTTGCCTAACCAATTCAAGGAAGACGCGCCTGAGAATTTCCCGACTGGGCGTCAGACCCCCTGGAAAGGGCGGTCGGCGTCTGGGTCGCCCGCCAGATTTCAACATGATAGGCCAGGGAGCCTTCGGCGCGCGTCAAGCAAGCTTGGCGTGACCCGACGAGAATACAATACCTAGATGCTCCATACTATTATCAGGCCGTAACACCACCTTGTACAACATCCAACATTCAACACACCTCTCAGTAGATGCAGCAAATATCATCGTACAGTATGTAGGTAAGTAGGTAAATGTATGTATGTATGTATATGTAATGTAAGTAAGTACCTACTGCACATCACATCACATCACGTCCCGTCTTTGCTGTCTCCACTCCTCCTATGAACCAAGCTACCCCTCAAATCACTTGCAGACAGGAGCTCGTACCTAATGACAGATGGATGCGATCGAAGAGGGCCACGCAGCCACGCACCTGGCTTAGGCACGGTAATGCTCATTGAGTACATACCTTCTTACAGACTACATACAGCAGCATACTCACTGCTCGCCTGTTCCAACTCCAAATCCACCTCTAATCATAGCATCGACCAGTATGAGGGTTGGATCATAGCCCTCTTTGCCCCCTCCATCTGAATATGCGTAAAGGCATGAGACTTGCATTCAAGGACCGGGAAACCGAGCTTATTCGTGGTTGGTTAAGATTATATGCATATTCGACTAAAGCGCTCTTCAGCTACGAGATCTGCGCCGCCAAACCGGCGTTATGTTCATCTGGCAATGCTAGTTGAATCCTATGGCCCCTTCGGACGGTTTTACATTTCACGAGTCGCTGCTAATTCCCAGATTTCAAGCCTTGTAGCGAAGCTTAAATCACCTAAGAATGATGAGATCCCCGCCTCAGCGACCGCACATGTATGTCTGAATAGAGTTTCAAATGAGAATAGTGAAAGGACACACGCAGGTGTCATCTGATTCGCGATGCTTCATACTCGCTTACGAGGAAAGCCTTCATAGGTCTGGTCTGTCTATTAAGACTCGGTCCGAATGAGGCAGTGTGATGGTCGCAATTGTCCCCGAGAGAAGCCAGTATACTACATAGGTCCCGAGAGCCTCTCCTCGCATATCGCAAGCTCTCTCGTAAGCGTTCTCGTATTGCCGCGAAACCTTGTCGCCATTTCTCTATTGCCACTTACGCAATCCTCCAACTTATGGCTACTTGCATGTTTGTCAGCTTGATTCGAACCATATACATCATGTTTGGCTGTCAAGTTCTCTTCTTCCTCCGCTTGAGACTTGTCACTGAGTCCCTCCTACACACAACTTTCTGAGTTCCTCTTACGCTTCCCCAATTCACGCACAAGCTCATTGATCGGCGCCCCCGTCAAAGCGTTTATTCCCCGCGGTAAAGCTTAATGTTCGAGGTCGAACCTTCCCAGAAATGATGAGCGTAGAACAAGGCATCTTCTTCAAAGCCTCTCCTGCCGGGGGAGCAGGAGGGGCAAGACTCATTGAAATGGGGGATGGCTTCTTACGTGCCTATCCCCGAATACACGCTCGACAGCCCATATTAGATTTATAGCTTATTCCGGAAACTATATGTCACTGCACATATCGGCAGCTGTCTCTTCTGGCAGTTTTAGAATAAGATAGGATGAACACGATTCTTCGTTCTTCTTACGCTTATCATGGCCCCTTACCAACCGCTTTCAGATGAAAGCCAGACCAGCCATAGTCATATAGAATCCAAGACTATTAAAACACCTCTCGGAGTGGGAGCGGAAAAAAGAAATAGTAAGTCATCTAGGTCAGCCGAAACATTGCCCCAAAGAAAAATTACTAATAAAGGATAGTGGTTGGCAAGAACGGCATAGGAAGTGCGGCACTACAGATCTCGAGGGTACTCCAGCCTCGACAAAGACGGCATTCCGATACTCAGAGCAGAGCAGACCGACTTGAGTTATCGAGCAGCCTCGCCGGGCTATCTCTAGGGGAAAATAACGGAAACCCTAAGATCATAGTATCTTTACTTGCCAATACAGATCATGCTTTAACACAATCAAATACCCTTTCGAAGCCCCATTTGATTGGGGATATCGTACAGAAGAGGTATGCAGCGTAACCGAAGTACGATGGTGTAACATACGTATCCTGATATAGGCAGACAGACCTACCGGTTCGCGAAACCACACAAATGCTTCGGCGGCAGCGGCAGCTCATTGGGTGGCCTGCCAAGCAGGTTTCGTTAGCACCCAGGATGAGGCTTCGTCGTCACCCAAAAGCCACCCAACTCGATCAACTCGATCAACACAGTCGCCAGCCGGTTCCACAGCCTCCATCGCAACGACACCGGGCAGCCACCTACCGGCCCTCCAGAGTATGAATCTAGCAGACCATGATGGACTCAAACCCCTTGTTGTAGAAGAGATCGATCCAGCATCCTTCGATCTAGTTGCCCCTCCCGAAGCCCCTGAACCCCAATACTCCGTGGAAGTGAAATCAGAGCTCCTCTTGTCCGTTGAACACCTCAAGATCATATTCGATAACCCCAAGCACATGCAGAAGTTTACCGACTTTCTCTACACCCTAAAGCCAGAATCAGTACCCCTCTTGAACTACTACCTGAACTTGGTGAAAGCCTTAAAAGCGATCAATTATGCTGATGCTATCATAAGAGAACTTGCCAGTGTTAACAGAACTCCATCGAGTGAATTACCTCTTACCGAAACCGTCAGCAAGTCATTGATGGGTAGAGCTGATGAGACCTTTGGGGTTTTGGCACAGGAGGAATTACCGGCGTACGTCACTCATGTCTGGACTCGCATTGTGAATATAACTATCAAGCAGCGAATTACAAATACTTTACCATCTAATTTGCGCGATCTCTCCGAGGGTCTGGCTCAAGTTTTCTGCCTAACAGATCCCTCCAGGGACGACAACCCGATCGTATTCGCTAGCGAAGGTACCGTTACCCTTGTCCGGGTGAATACAGCACGCTAACATATATCGCCAGAGTTCCATAGGGCTACTCAATATGGGAGAAGGTTTGCTTTGGGCCGCAACTGTCGCTTCCTACAGGGCCCTAAAACCAATCAGCATAGCGTTCACAGACTGAGAGAGATGCTCGTTGTTGGCAAAGAGCACTGTGAGCCGCTGCTGAATTACAGGCGCGATGGGTCCGTCTTCATGAATTTACTCATGATTGCACCCCTCTACGACAACCGCGGCAACATTCGCTACAATCTAGGCGCTCAAGTCGATGTCTCAGGACTTCTCAAAGAATGCGCCGGGCTCGCATCGTTAGGAGAGCTCGTGGCGCAGAAGCAGCGTCAGTCCGAGGCACCCACCAATAAGGATATGCGTGAAAGCGCCAGAGAACCACGTGCGAGTAGAGACGTCCTCGGTGAACTCGCCGAGATGTTCTCCCTCAGCGAATTGAAAATAGTCCAAGCATCAGGGGAGATGGCGCATGAGACACATCCCGAGAAGCCCAATAGTACCGGTTCCAGCTCAAGTACAAACAACAAGCCACATTCTCTCACCAAAGACGAAGGGGTGTCCCTTGAAGAAACACCCATGGACAACTCCATCTCATCCTCGGCATTAACTCCTCTCTCCAGTTCCTCGCTTACTACTAGCCGCCTCCGGAGTATTCTCGACCATTACTTACTCGTACGGCCATCTCCTAGCCTGCGCATTCTCTTCGCGAGCCCTTCCCTCCGTGTCCCAGGCATCTTGCAATCGCCTCTCATGTCGCGTATCGGTGGCTCGCAGAGCATACGAGACGCGATCACCCAAGCGTTCCAGGATGGAGACGGGATTACGACTAAAGTCCGATGGCTCGCGCGTCCCATGCCATCCGGGCTCGCGCCGGATCCCGCCCAGGGCAGGAGCCGCTGGATCCACACGACGCCTCTAATCGGGGTCAACGGAGCTGTCGGTGTGTGGATGGTCATTCTCGTCGATGACGAAGAGAAGCATAGGAGTCCCGGCGCCCCGCCCGTAGAGCTGTTCAGTCTAGAACGACGCCGACCGTTCGATGTCGACTTTAGCATCGACAACGTCGATACCGAAAATGTCGACAACAAATCCACATCCGAGGAGGACGAGGTGCATCTAGTGGAGGCCAACAGTGTGTCCGTGGAACATGATGAGGTCGAAGTAGTGGAACTAGGTGCCGTGCACGCAGCTAGGCCTCAGAGTTTAGACGGCGGAAATTGGGTATGAGTCCCATCTATAGATATACGTTTGCTTTATAACTACCAAAGGTGCTTATACACCTGTTGCGCTTGGTTTTTTCGGAAGGTATTGGCAAGGTCCATCAAACCCAGGGACAGGTTCTAATGTCGAAAAAGGTCATACATGTGAAGAGGGAAGAAAGTTAATTGCCACCTACCTACAGCACCAAGGTTAAAGAATATAATTGCACATAGCTAGTAATTACTTGATCGACTAGACATATACACGCTTATAAAGAAGTACTTCACCGCTGATGACTCGTATCTGACCTGAATACTACGGTTCTCTAGCAGAGAGGCCTTACACCACGGTCACTAACAACGCTACTGGCCTATAACCTGGACCTAATCATGAGACTAGGTGCTCTTGATATCTCTACGGGAGCCAATATTGCGGCAGAGCTACCCCTGGACTAGGTAGTCATGCCTTGGAGTCTTATATTCATTATAGTCGTGATCGCTAGCACGCTATTTTTTGATCATACGTTAGCGAGCTGTTAGTTGGCCCCCCCTTCCATATACTTTTGAGAGGAGGGTGCTATTTGAACGCTCGTGACCTATCTATCTTCCAAGAGGGTGCTTCTTTCTCGCCCGCCGAACACAAACTAGCTGACGACAGTCACGCCGAAGGGGAAATGGGTCGACCCCCAATATAACAATGACACCGGACACTAACCGAAGCATCAATTATGACCTGTCGTTACAATTTTATCGACGACAAGGAAACTCCGGGGAACGAAGAATAAGGAAAGACACGAGAATCCCTATAGGATGCGCACCCCCCAGACTCTCTAACGAGGGTTTCGCATCCGCTTGCTCTTGTCTGTCTATATACTCACTATTTTCATATAATACATAAAATTAACTTTCTATACCGCAGAGGGATTGGCATAGAGCAGATAATATTACAAACAGGTTCACAAACAGATTCTTAGCCTGAATTCCGATAGGCTCATAAACAACTATATGATCCACCCCTAAGCGTAACAACTATAAGCAATAAGTTTAATCACTAGTAATTGCTGCAATCGTTGGAATCTGGCTACATCAATTCATTCTCTACTTGGGATGCTATTACCTGCTAAGTATCAGAGCTCGAGACTACGGGAATCATGCTAGCACACGAGCAACCAGAGGTTCCCCTCAGCCTCACTTCATCCTAACTTTCATCAGATACACCGTCTGCTCCGTTGGTTAGGTCATTCATTAGCTGTTGTTCCTCAGATTGGCTCCTAACCGGACAACTCCTAGGTCCAAAATACCGCCACTCGACTTACATATAGGGGGGTTTTCTCATCAGATAAAGTTTGGTATATTCCCTACATATTACCATCTTTAGCATGTAGGAGCAGATACAACGTCGTGAAACTTTACCTTAGTACTCACGGATGACGATATCGTTTTGCCCCTATCTAGCGAGACGCCGGTGTAAACCTTGCCCATCCCCCCGAACCCGAAGGGAAGCATATAATAAAAAATAGCCTTGTACCCTTTAGAAAAGCCCCATGGCTGAGTTGGTACAGCCTAGCGAAGCATAACTACTGGTATACTTACAGATATACTCTACCCGCATCATTACTCAGTATCGCTAGGTCTCGGGGGTTCGATTCCCTCGGTGGCCAAACTACCTTTTTCTTTATTTTTATTTTTTATGTTTGAGGTTTGATGTTTTTCGCTCCCCTTTCTTCCTTCCTTCCTTCCTCCCTGTCTCTACTCTTTCTTTTTTCTAGTCTGTGTAGTTTATTTTTCTACCAGTATTTGCACCCTCATCTATAACATAGCAGCCTTCCTCGCTCTATCTAACTGCGTAGAAAGGGGTCACGCCACTATCTCGCCCCTGAGTTTAAAAGGCTGGGCCACGGCACCGGGTTCCGGGCATGTTTCTGCAGGTACCCGGCTATTGAAAAGTCCTACATATAGACAGGCACCCAGGCAAGGAAGGAGGCAGGGAAGTCCACACGTCGCATTCATTTTTCCGCCCCCCTCCGCCCTGCAACTTTGTTGAAGTTGTGAGAGATGATACGTAACCATGATCGGAAAAGTTCCATGCATTTCGTTGATGTAGAATGTAACGTGCTGGCGCAGGTCGTGCGGTTCATGCACGCCGTCGTAGGACTTCAGGAGCCACACAGCAGAATGAATAAGCCACCCGATCGTCCCGTGAAGTTTTAGAAAGCCTCAATGAAGTGTAGGCGGCCGCATGGGTCTCACACGCATACTCCCTCCGAAATTAAATTGGGAACGGTAAATGAAATTGAGTGGTGTGTGTAGGAGATACCATCAGCTCAATTATTCTATATCTCCTGCATAAACTATCTAATCAGATCGCGAAGATGCAACGGCCTCTCCTGACTCCTTAGGTCCTTAGAGACTATCCAATGGATATGGTTTATAATTTAGTCAACATATTTCGTTGATATCCCATCTCAAGGTTAAAAGCATGAATAGCAGAGATCGATGTCAGAAAAAGGGGGAAACGAAGTGTTGCCTGCATAGCCCAACCCTCGATCTCCCTCACTCCTCCTAAAACTCCGGCGGTAATACGATAGAACGGAACTTTAGAACGAAACCATACAAATATGGACAACATATAACTACTAGCTTACGACGTATCTCACAAAGAGATCGGTTGGTGGCGCCATAAAACGTACGAAGTGAAGTATCTAGGACAGAAGTCGGTCTATTCGCTTATACAAACGACTGCTTTACCTAGGCAGGTTAGCAAACCGTCAATATACACAACAATAATCCCTTCAATTTGTCTACTAGTCCGTTCCAGACCGCAAAATGGATAGCGGCTCTACTACTACATCCGGTAATAGACTCATCCGGAGTATATGCAAGTCTCCTCTGTTGACTAGACGTAGGATAGCGGTACGGTAGCAGCGAGTGGTAGCTCTTGGCACGGGTAGATAGATGTATGTATGTAGGTCACATATGGGCAATAGGGTCTAGACGCGACGGATATCGAGCGAATGGATGGCGGAGTCGGAAATTAATCGACTAATAGTGTACAATACGATCATGTGAGTTAGGGAGGTGTGATAGATATGCTCGCTAGGAATATTTCTGCCCACTGCTGCATTTCGTGGCCTAATAGATAGGTAGTATGGGGGCGGGTCGGTAACAACGCATAACTCAACCAACAGTCTAACTGCGTGTCCAGCGAGTGTTACCCTGTGGAGGAGGTTCGGCACACAGTACGAGAGTTTCCAGGATGACTCTGACTTTGACTTTGACTATGACAACAACAACCACAACTACAACAAGAACGACAACTCATAAGATGTCAAATTAGGTACCGAACTCTTATCTTAGGCAGCTATATCCCAGCCTGCCTAATCGTCCCTCTTTCTCCCTTGTCTCAGTGCGGCTCTTCGGGTTGCGATACATTGGGATCACGTCAACCGGCATTAGCCTCGCTGTACGACCCCCCGTCTGGGTGTATCTCTTCCCTTTGCTGGTCGACGCAGATTACGCACCCGGTGATGACGACGGAGCGGTGACTGTCCCGTCTACATATACCCAGGAACCTGAATAAATAACCATGCAGACTAACAAACTAGATACTCGTCCTGCCTGCCCTACGTATCTACACCTCGGTATGTCTTGTATCGGTGCGATCTACTGCGCCTCACGAATGCAGTAGAAGCATCCGTATGTATGGAGTTGAGAATGATTAGCAGTACTGTATGTTCGAGTCTAACTAGTACGGAAGCAGGTAGACTGCGTTTCATGATAGAGCCTGGTGAGGAAATTCCATGGTTCTGGTTTGTTGCAGGTAATAGACTACCCGTAGGCGATGTTAGTGAACCAAAGAATGAGAAACCCGCGAACGACAGCCGGATATCCCAAAACTGATTAGACGGAGATAACTAGATAGGCATTGGAACTTTGAAGGCTTGTGCGCGCGATAAGCGCCGAGGAGTTGGTGGCATTCGCGTATGTAAGTAGGTAGGTTATCAAGGCGGCTTGTTACTCTTCATTTAATTATTTTATTTCTTTTTTATTCTTCCCCAGACCGCTCGATAAGACGGTCTGCAAGAGGTTGCTTTCAAATATCGGTCTGTCTGTACGTAAGAAACATATTAGATAGTTGGGGTAGCAGATGTAGACACACACACACACACACACAATTACAGGTTTATATGTAGGTATCAGAGAGGGGGGGAGGGGAAGAGAAGGTGTGAGGGGATTCAGGGACTTTTGATTACCTACATACATACATACAGCACTGTACGGCATAACTACCTAATCGTCTACCTATGATTAGACAAGACAGAAGAATAAGAAGAGCGGTCTGCCCCGTCTCCGAACCCCTCCTCGCCGACCCAGCCAGACTTGAAGGAGGCCTCGTCATGTGGTTGTATTCACATGATATCATTGTGCAACTAGCATGTGTATGCTCTACACGGTGTAGATAGGGAGTGAGTTGTAGATAGAGGTTGGTAGAGAGGTATTTCACACATGCTTGCATGCATGCAAAAAGCAAAGAAAAAAAAAGAAGCGCAAAAACTAAAATAAAACACGGGGAAGAAGACAAATGGGGTTAATCGGAGGGGCGGAGAGGGAGAAAAAAAAAGAAAAAAAAAGAGTGACGGTCCCCATAATACCAAATCATCCAACAAACGAGAGCGAACGATGAAGCAGAGAGAGCACTTAAGGGAAAAAAACGATAGCGAGAAACAAAATAAACAAAAATGTTTCGATCAACATGGGGAAAACAATATCAGACTAACTAGTCCGGATACCTAAGCGAATCGGTGCTGCCGAGCCCCAGCGAAGTACCGACGCGAACAGCGCAAGCGAGCCCGCAAGGATTTCCCCTTCGGTAACAATATGAACAATATGTCGCTGTTACTGTCCATTACTGTCCACTATTCAGTACTATCCACATGTATACTATTAAGTAAGTACCAGTATTATGTATGCCATACGCCATACGCTACAGTAGGTAGGTAGTATACATACACTACTACCACACTACCACCTATATGCCGTCTAAATAGGCCCTCTAGGTAGACAGGCATGTTGAACCCCTTCCCGCGCACGAGTGAGCAAATGAAAGTGTTTGCGAACTTTGTGATGCCCCATGTCCTACCTACCTGGACTCTAAGCCTGGCATGGGCCTGCACTGAGGTACCTATTACACCGTCGTCTAATGTAATATTCCCCGCCGTCCAGCTCCCCATCCGAATTCCGGGTCCCGGTCTTCGAGTCTGTCATTGGTTTTCCCATGGCTGCTGAAAAGCGGCAGAGAGGAACCCTTCAAAACCCACAGAGAGAAATAAGGGTTCAGCATTCAGGTGTCATCGTTCACTACGTGCATGCGCAACGCATACATCATACCTACTGTACGCTCATAGAAGTATGCAATCTCTCTCTCTCTCTTACACACACACGCATCCACGTCCGCATCCGCATCCACAACATTACATACTACATACTACATACCTCCTGCGGTACAACCCGACGGGTAGGTAAATAGGCAAGTATGTAGCTCAATCGAGAGTAGGTAGGTAGGTAGATAGGTTGGTACCAAGTAAGAAACGCAGACCCAGACTCTCGTCAACTCCGGCTCGGCTCGCTCAGGGTTCAGTCCCCCTGTCCTGTCAAGCTCTCTCTGACCTCGGGATGTGCACTGCATTGGGACGAGGGGCAGCCCCGACTACCATTACCCTAACGAATGAGCCTTCTCGAGCGAGACCGACTATCAGGTAGGTAGACCAGATAGGTAGAACTCGTAGTACATACGATATGGGGGTCGCATACTGACGACGACGGCCAGGGGCGGTATTACTTGAGATGGTACCCACGCTGGTTCGTCTTATGTGCAAGCATCGGCCAATGAGAGACCCCTCCATGTACGTTTGCGAGCATGACAAGACCCGCGGTTTCAGGTACGCCTACAGTCGTTGGTCTAGTGTCTAACAACGCGTGTCGCTTGTATTTGAAGCAAGTGATGATGTTGAGTCATGGATGTCGGAAAATGCATGCGTTACTTTCGTAACGCCGTCATGATTATTTTGAGGCATAGATGATAGTATTACACAGGGTATCTTCGCCAGGTACAATGTCAAAAAGACTCAAGACTATACGGCCGCCAATGAGAGAAAAAACAAAACAATAGACAATAGCCAACATGAAATGGGGTCTGTCCACGAAGCCTGTGGACGCCCGAGCCCGATTATCCCCGGCTTCCTTCTACTCGGGAAGCCTTCGCCTAAGTCATTTCCCAACCAATGCAATGTATACCGGACGCCCCGCGCATGCTTCTTCATTCAAAAAATGTCTTCAATGTACACCCAAGACCGGCTCCTGTGCCGGTCATGCTAGAACTTCTATAGCCGTTTTGATCATGTCGGTCGTCAACGTATCCTTGTTTTATGTATGTAGATGAGGGAAGGGGGTATAGGGTGAGATGCGCGTCATTTGTATGTATGTACGAGTCGCCGTGTCATCACTGCCGGCTCATCTCTATCATTCGCGCCATGTCTTCTTCCGTTGGGTCATCGGAGATCCAGACGCCCTTTTCTTGCGGCGTAGCGCTGTGGAAGCCCTCAGCGCGCCTCATGGTGTTGACGTCCAAGTCTGTTACCCACGACTTGCCGTCCGACAGCTTGACGCGTACCTCATGTTCGGTAGAGAGCATCATGTCATCCTTGGCTAGGCGTCGCGGTCCATCGAAGACGGCGATAACACGCTTTTTCATATTCATCTGGCCTTTATCAAAGCCCCAGGAGGGTGGGTAGTTCTGACGATTCTTGCGGCCCTTGCTCTTTGTAGAAACGGGAACGCCGCCTCGTGAATGTGTCATACCCCGCGACTTTTGCACCCCATTAGCGGGATTTGTTTTCCTCTTCGCAGGGGAGGCTAGCTTCCTAATCTGACCGATCTCATCGTACAGCTCTTCCTCGTCGCCCATCTCCTCGTCTTCATCGTCATCCGAAGTGGGGACGGGCTGCGTGGTCAGCGGCAGCTGGTTCTTCTCTAGTGTTTGCTTGACGTCCTTGTCATCTTCCACTTCGGCTAAGCGCTGAGCATTGATGCTTTCGGCGGGATCCTCCTGCTGGACGATGCGAAGGACGCAGTCGTCCAGATGCTCGTAGAAATCCTGGGCGCTGGCGAAGGTTGCCGAGCAAGTGGAACACTTGCCTGTAGCATCCGGAGCGTAACCAGTCAACTTCTTGCCGCTATTGGCAGAGGGCGAGGTCTTCTTCCGGCTGTTCGGCGGCGTCTGTTCCACGCCGTGGACTGCAGTAAGATGACGCTTGAATACGTCGGCTCTGTTGAAGGACTTCTCGGCAGAAGACCCGGAGCCCGGGCAGAAGCCGCAGACCATGGTGCCCTTGTAGTGGGTGAGAGTATGTCTGTTCTTGTCGTATTTCCGTGCGAATCCTTTCACGTGATACTCACAGGTGAGTATGGGGCACTTTTCGGGCCGCTCCGTCTGATGCGTCAACATATGAGCTTTGAGATCCTTGAAGGTCTTCCCACAATCTTGGTGGGGACATCGCTGCTTCTTCTCAGACTCGTCGCTGTTATATGCATACTCATGCGGGCTAGTGTGCGACTGGTATGGGATGCTGGGGCGCCGTCCTTGGGCCGTCGGCATCGGATAGGGGCTGTACTGTGGGTGGTATGTATGCATATATGGCGACTGGCTCCCGTTCCTCATCACGGGAGCTGGAGATGTAGCGCCAGAAAGCGCGGGTGAATGGGGATATGGGTTCTGAGGCGAGTAGCCCTGGTGGTCATATGCCGACATGGGTGGCGCCATTGAGCCGCGAATCTCAGGGTGAATCAACGATGGATCTAGGCAAATGTGCGGTTAGCATCAACCGATCGACTCTCTATGTCTCATCATGACTGCTTATTAAAACACTCGACGGACGGGAAACATGACGACAGTGAGTGAGGCCTCATAAGAACGCAGTGGCTGTGAAGAAGAAAAGTGGAGCATCTTGCAGGTACGGTGAGGCGCAGAGCGAGTGGTGCGCTGGAACCAGCCGGAGTCTCCCGTTGGAGCTCGCTCAATCGGGGACCCCACCAAAGCCAGACTTGGGAGCGCGATGGTTGGAGAGATGAAGCTCGCCCCCCTGCAACTTGCAACCAGTCGGCTTCACCACGCCAAGCAACTCGCCAGAATACAACAGAAAGCTGTACTGTCTATGATGAAGAAATCAAGGAATGTGTATGACAGGAAAAAAAAAAAAAATACATGAACCGTGCAATATGAAAACGAAAGGCAAATACAGTGGAGGTACGGGCTGCATGCAGTGGAGAGATTCGCGCCAACTCACCAACGAAAGTGGATTTGCTGTCGAAGGTCATGGTAAAATCTTCCATACCTGGACCGGTGAATGCTGCGTATTCTGTTGACGCGAAATAATCGCCCGAACCGACGATGCTTGGATTGACGTTCATGCCAGATGTTGTGTATTCGGGCATGAAGGCCAACTGCCCGTGGTTTGAGTTTGGTGAGCCCACTGTTGATGATGGCGACGGCGCCGAAGCTGTAGAAAGGTTGGAAGCGGGGAGTCGAAGGTCGCCTTCGTCAGCATACAGGCCTGGTGATGTCCTTCCGCGATATATGAATCCGTTTACGTCATGGTGTGCTGGGCCGTGGTCAAAAGGCGGGTTTGCGATGAACTCGTCTTGCGGGCTTCGAGAAAAACCGAAGCTGTTTGGGCTCATACTCATATCCATCGGTGGCGATGTGTAGCCGGCTCGTGTGGAAGATTCCGGGAAGAGCATGAAGTCTTGTTCATGGCTCGGCCGAGAGAACATCTTGTAGGACTGATTAGAAGCCAATGCCATCATATCTGCTTGTTGCTGCTGTTGCTACTGTGGGAGTCGAGGTGTATAATTCGAATCGCTCGGAGCGCGCTGTAAATTGCGGCTTGGTCAGTGTCATAGGCCAGGATGCCAACGACGGTCAAGGAAGAGTGAAATCTCACATTCGCGCTCTGTCTCCGAAGACCAAGTATACTTAATAGGTGTGGTTGACTTGTTGAAGGCGATGACACAGATAAAGACAACGCCTGGGTACCTGTACAAATCCAATGCTGGCGTAGTTGTCCTGTTGCTGAAGACTGCTATGAGCTCAGTTCCTGAAGCTCTGTCCGTCTTTTTTCCGTTGCAATGCCTTTTCGTCTACCTATGTGGAGGGAAGCGGTGCCGTTGAAACAGCTGACGTATGGTACACCTAGAGATGAAGAGAAATAATGGGTATCTCTCATATATCCTATATGAAAATAAGAAACAAGAGATAGATATATATATGTATGTATGTATATGCGAAGCGAACGACAGGCCAGAGACTCTGTGAGAAGATTGTCGTTATGATGAGTTGTTGTGGAGTTGTGAATAGAGAGAGGCTCTGTACGTGACGATGTTTGGGGGCTCAAGACTCATATTATACAAGACGAGCTACATGCTAGGACACCGCGTGCAACACAGGTTATGTGTGGCCTGGCTCTCGGGTGGGTTCTCTCTTCGACGGACGGGATCTAGTCCCATCAGCGGGTGGGTCTTCATAGGGCAGGCGATCGAGGCGGATACATGGTACATACGCCAGCTCAGAACGACAGGGGGGCATCCCATCCATGTAGGTACATAGGTATCACAGGTACGTACCCCCCATGTCTGTCTCTGCTCCCTTATTTCCTGGGCGCCAGGGGGGTTAGCGAGCAAGCTACAGTATACAGTACGGTCAGAGTATGGTACAGTGCTGGAGGAGACAGCGAAGCAAGTCAGGACAAGGGTTGGAGGGCATTCGGGTTACAGAAGAGGAATGGGTAGCCTGGGATGGTTGTGTGCAAATGAACATGGGCAATGAGAGCGGTAAAGGATGCCCGTACCCCCCTCGTTCCGGTGTAGAAACAAGTAACAACAAGCGGTCACCCACTTGCTTGCTCTCTTGCTCACTCAGTGACCCAGACCAGAGCCCAGTACAGCATACAGGCATGCTATTCCCTCGTCGTGGGAAGTTGGTGGTGTGATATCAGCAGAGTGAGTAATAAGAGATGTACAAGTATGCTTGAACTGCCCTCGGCATTTGGGGGTAAAGGTATGAATGCGTTGATGTCCCTCACGGTGGTCTGGTCAGGTGGTGTACGACATTGTCGATAATCACTGCTTTGCTTTTCATGTATGACATCTACGGTACCATTATTCGGTACCGTCTAACATAGATAGGTAGGTACGGTAGTGTACGGTTGGTAGTTATAGCGTAAAATACCTAACTACAAAACCAACTGTTGTCGAAGTCCGCGACCAAGCACTCGGAACATTGGGTCTATGATAGGCATTACGTACAGTGCTGTACTTCGGCTAGCACCTACTTAGAGTAGTGCACATTAGAGCCTGAGTTCCAGTTTACACAGTCTGCCTCGGGGCGCCTGTGGAAGACGTCTCATTTCGCATTAATTGCCGGTTGAGGTTGATCTACACTACATACACGGTCAACTTGAGTGAGGTAATTGGGAACGGTGACGGAATGATGTATACTTACGACACCGTAGAGACACTGTATGAATAATATATGGATGAAATACATACAAAATAGTTATTGAAGTGCTGTGTGGCTATACGACCCCCTGACCTGACAAAGTCCTCCGCAGGGGTTTAATTTGTCTTGGATAACCAGAGTCTGTCTTGGGGCTTGGGAGGAACCAAGTCCTCATGTACGTACATATGTAATATGAACGGAATAGTCGTTGCACTGTAATACAGTGTGGGTGGTGGACTTAGAGAGAGATACTTGGGTCTCGGCCTGGCCCCGCGCCTACGCTAGGTACTACATATGCCAATTGATTACCTAGGTACACAGCGACTTCATCCCAACTCAATCTTATTAGGGCGCTGCCATTCCGCACTCCCCTTGTAACCAGTCTCGCTCCTCCCATACCCACTATCCGTGTGCGCTACACTTAGGTAGGTAGGCACCTACACTTACAATATTTAGGGGTCTACCTAAGCTACGCTGTGTAGTCCATCTGGGCATTCTTGAATCCTACCTATGCTAGCCCGCAATTTACGACAATATTCTTCGCTGTAGACATAATGTATACGACTGGTGAGAACCCTGTAAGTAGTTGGAAGCTGTAAGCGCCTCAAACACTACCTACAGCCTTCTATTTTCTCGGTACTTCAATTTGAACACTACTCCTATTCGGGTAGGTATGTGCCTCCAAAAAAGACCTGCATGGTACTTAAAATACACCTCTTGATCTACCTAGCCCCTGCATTCCCAGGTCCCAGGAAATGCGAGTGAACAGGCCCATCCCAGTCGGCCATGCCCAAATGCCTGACATATCAATCCTCTTGTCCGGAGTCTTTCCCAACCAAAACAACATGGAGGCGGAAGCGTGATGATGACTGACTGATTGATAGTCCTGTAGGATATCTTGCCTGCCGTGTCAGTATTAGTTAATATTTGTCTAGCTCCTTGTCGATAAGAAACCCTCTCGGAAACGCTAGACCGCTGACACATTCACTGCACCCCATCAGACACGAAACGGTATAGCTATCCGAAAGAGTGAGTGTCGTACTTTTTGATCTCGTTTTCCGGAGGCGTCATATCACCAACTAGGCCGTAGGCCTCTCGATAGGAGTGGCAAGCATCCTCGGTGCTCTAGTATCAACATGTTGTCTCGTACCAGTTCCCAAATTAGGACACCGTCCCGAAACGTCCAACGGAGCAAGGCGTTTGCCTAGCCGGCTCTATGATAGGCAGGGCGAGACAACGTGCCTAGATCCATATCTAGCACGGGAGATAATTGCTAGTTCCAACCGTCGACCGTTTGCAGGCGCAGGCGCGGTGGCGAGTCGAGTCTCAATGTCTCGGGTTAGCCCAGTCTGTAAGCGAATGACGCGTGGTGCACTACTGTAAGTATAAAATGCATCTTGGGTTTTAGATAGCGCATGGCGCCGACTACCAGGCAGATTTCAACTACTGCCCCTCGATATGGTCTCAGTTCGTCATAGCAGCCTCGGTCGACGATGTGGTTTAGTATATCTTGGGGAGCCTGACCCGTCGCGCTATACCCTATGGTAAAGCCACACTTCTGAATCGAGTAAAGGGAAACGAGGACGGGTTTGAAAACGCCTACTAGTGGGTCTAGATTTGGGTGAAGCAACTAACAATTGCACGCTATCTCAAAACCCCGTCGAGACTGGACCGTACTAGTCTAGGGTTCCCGGACGTTAGGCTTGCACCGTTGCGATGCCGAAGCTATCGAAGCCATCGTGGGCTAGACAAGGCTAAGCCATGTGACGGCGGAAACGAGATGCACACATGTATGTATGTACACATGCGCACCCCACGGTTTAAGCAGGATGTAGGCGTATGACAATAGTGGCCATGCAGATAATGTTGCCTTCTTTCGCTACGGTCCTTGGCCCTATAGTAATAAGAACTGCACTGCCATACTTCTCAACACTCGCTTTCACCTAGTCCCATACAAGTAAAGCCTATATCTTAATCACGATGTTATACATACAGATGGGGCAGGGTGATTCAGGTAATTGGTAATTGAAGATGCTACCTTTGTTGTTTAGGATCGTGTTGTCTCATCTTAGAACCCCTCGTGGCGATACTGCATGGAAGCAGTCGTAATTTTTACTTAGACCTGCATATGAACTAATTACCGTTCTCATATCGACAAAGTACAATCAATACCTGGATCTAAATCATTTTCTGTCTCGCGTAACTTGAAGGATAGGACATCATAGTCCTAATTGTCTCCAAAAGTATGGTTCTCCCGCGTATGAGCGAGACAATCGCGAAGATGAGGGAATGTTCCGGTCTTCGACCCTATTTTCCGACCTATCGGGCCACTTACACCAGCAATAAGGGACTAGGCAAAATGTCACTTACACATCCCTAGCTTGGGAGATGTTGGTAGTACAATGTGAACCATGAGGTGCGCCTTCATTCATGTTACGAACTACCATATAGAATGATAGTTTGTCGGGCTAGGTATTATTACATTGAAGTCATCTCTTACCTGTTGTTGGGTGTTAATTACCAACTGCACGTACATACTAAGTACCTATGCTCGAAATACAGAAGTTCTGCGCTAGAGTTTTAAAGTTCCCAGTCCTCTATGTTGATTGGCTGGTATACGGCGAAAAAGGAAAGTGATACCCTGCATGATTCTGTTGTGCGTGTGGGGTAGGTACGTACCTGTTACGTAGTGGCTTTACGTCCGGTCCATAAATAGCCCTTATGATCTTGAATACCCAACTCGGGGTAGTGTTGTGCAAATTTATCAGGCTGTACTATACCTAAGTAGGTAGCTACTACTACAAACATCTCCATTTACATCTAGGTAGATTCATGGCACATCAAGTCCAAAGCTAAGCGTAATACCTAGTACTTATAATTATGCGCACAATTGTTCAATAGTGCCATCTTTCATCGGAATATCGTACACTATGTAAGACAATATCTGGCCCCCATCGAAGCGGTCGACCGATGATTACGGTGCCTACGGAAGCATTGACGACACGTGGTTGGCGTCTATCTGTGCCGCAGAATTGCTTCTGGTCCTATACCCACGCACCCACACCTTCTCACTCGGCTTACCAAAATACCCATGGAATAGCGAGTCTTGGAGTCTCACATCAATTGTTGCCATCCTGTTTTTAGAAGCAATGCGCTCATGGAAATTAGAGTCGAAAGATCTGATGGTCTTCTGCAATGAACTCTGACCTCTAACACACGTTTCTTTTCCCGAGATTGTCTACAAAGCGCGTTTACAAATGTATTGGATCTAGATCGTCAGCATTGTCTCAGCGTGGTTCGAGTATGGCATCAAGTCTTCAGCCCTATACAGACGTCGCGCCCAACTGCGTGCTTAATTAACTACCTACTTATAGTTGAAGCAGGTACCTATAACAGTCCCTACACTAACTGTAGGCTAGCTCACAGCCACCTCCAAGAGGTGGTAAAGGACCTTGCAGCCCTAACAGCAGCAGCTACAGACCATGCTGTACCCTCCCTAATGTCCATAACTCCATAATCCACAGATACGACTTGAAAGATATAGTTGTAATAGCTCTACCATTCAATGCTAGGTAGTCCAATGCAACTTCTTCATGTATATGTTGTTGCTAACGAATCAAGCATGTAAACTAAGTCACATTAAGTATTTTATAAATGATCGACGTCGTGGAATAAAAAGTTCTACATTCAATCGGTTGATTGAACTGCTGTGGAAAATAGGGGCTTCGAGTTCGGAAGGAATGGAGAGGGCAGAGCCTCATGATCTCTCTCACTATTGTCAAAAGTACACGAGTGTTACAGGCACGGTAAGCGCAGATGGTGCTAAAGCAGGTATCTATAAGTCACTAAAGTCTGTAGGTACTTAAGTATACCTCCAAGTCCCAGTCGATCGGCTTGTTTATCTCTCCGGAGCCAGGGTTCAAAAAATAAGCACTAGAGCAATGATCATATCCTTGTCTGCCATGCGTTCCGGCAAAACCCCCCCTGCTGCGCCAAGCAAAGCTTTTAGTGGCACTGCAGGAAGATGTTCAACACAATCAACTACAGCTGTCAACTATCTCAATCCCCATAGTATTAATTCGCGACGGCAAGAATAATGGCTAGTGTAAGCAGGGACATTACTCTAGGTATTTTGAACTGTCACCGATACGTATTATGGGCCCTCCTCTAAATACGACCGCGGTCACCGAAATAGCTAGGGAAAGATGCAAGGCATGTTTAGCGCCAGGGTTAAAAAGCGCCAAATTAGAGAAAGAATACAGACTACCAATTGTTTTAATATGTCGGCCTATTAAAGTTCACCAGGACTCTCTCTGATGGTGTGGGATAATAGTTCTAGCAGAAAGGCGACAAGAAGTAGCGCGAGGCTGCAACTGTCAGAGTTGTTTTACGATCTTCTCCGTCCAGGTACAATCCATGTCCATAACATGCTGCCGCTATACCGATATCCCAGCATTATCTTCAGATCCAAAGGATTCCTTGGCGTATCAGGTATCAGTGTAACCCTTTGGCCGACCTATATAAATGAAACTTTACTCTAATTCAGGCTAAGCACTGATCTTTTGATAATAAGATGTGTCTTAATTGACTAGGCCGACAAGGAACACGAAAATGCGGTATCGGTTGAGCGTTCCCATGGCATATATCGCAAAGTTTAAACGAAGGATCCACGTGCTGTTTACTCCTCAAGTTGAGTATCTGTAATCTTTATAATGATGATAATGATGAATGTTCCGCACAGTGTCAGTTATGTAAATATTATCTATTCAGTGCGGGGTTTGTTTAACGACAGCGAAAAGTCGTTGATGAATGTTTGGCTCCCTGCAATTTCTAAAGCAGCCTCGCCAGCAACCCTCATGCTAGTCTTACGTAAGTAGAGCCTAAGGGTTTTGAGCTCCTCTACGGATTGAAGCCTCACCAAACCTCCCAGCTCGGTCGAATAAAGCTTTGGGGGTAGTATGTAGGAGATAGTGGTTAGCTCTTTCATACAAAGCTAATGCGCTGCGGTGGATCAAAACAGCAGTGCACTACACTCAACCACGGAATACGTGGAATTATGTACTTCTCGTCAACTCGGCCTCTGACAATTCGGTCAGTCGAATTGATTTTCTTGTGACCGTGGCCCGCTCCGCTCCGATCCGTCTGATGAGCGCGGCTATGAGGGAGATGAGGTGAATACCTAATTACAATTACCGACCATGAGCGACGCACGACCAATGAGAAGGCAGACAGCATCCCAAATAGGAAAAGCTAAACGAGAAACCTAAAATCCTTGGGCGCGTGTGTACGTAAACATGGTGAAACCCCGTAAAAACGGGGAGACAAACACTTTGTCGGCCGAAAGAAGAAAAGCGTAGGCCGGGCGCTCAACCGGCCAAGGCACACTCCGTTCTTGCTGCCCACATGGTGCACAAATTCTCCGTATTATTATTCTGTACGTCCACCTCGATTTTTAGGAGATCACGTTTTAATATTGGTATATCACGTTAAACCTAATATGGCAATAGCTCCATCCTCCCTTTTATATGCTTTAAATTTGGTTAGATTTATATAGGGAATAAAGCAGCAAGTGAGCACTTTGGAGCAAAACTTATATAAAAACTTAAATATATAGTTAAAAAAAGCAGGTAGGTACTAATAGGGCTTTTAAGGCCTTATAAGGCCTTAGGATAAATAAAGCATAAATAAATAAAATAGCTATTTTTTTTTTATAGCAGTATTAAGCGCTTAAATTTATTAAAATATATTTATTTTATTATATTTAAGTATTTAAGTTTATTAAAATATATTTATTTTATTATATTTAATTATTTAAGTTTATTAAAATATATTTATTTTATTATATTTAATTATTTAAATTTATTAAAAATAGCTATTTTATTACATTTAAATATTTAAGCTTATTAAATAATAGCTATTTTATATGTTTAAGCTATAAATATTAGTTATAAATATTATTATAAACTAATAAACTGCTGTTTAGCTTGGCTTTATATAATTTTTACCGCTTTTTTTTTTAGTTACTTATATATTTAATTAATTTAATTAATTTATTTAATTTATTTAATTTATTTAATTAATTATTTTTATTATTAATTTTTATTACTTATTACTATTTTTTTTTTTTTTTTTTTTTTTTTTTTTTTTTTTTTTTTTTTTTTTTTTTTTTTTTGTTTTATATTGTTATATTTTATTTTATTTTTAGCAGCTGTTTTTATAGTATATAGTACTTACAAAAAGCTTAAAACTTAATATAAGCTATTTTAATAAAAAATTTTTTATAAAATAAAAACCTGTTAGTTTTATAATTAATTAGTTAATATTTATAGCTATTATATTAAACCGCAGTTTTATGCAGCTATAAAAAGTACTATTAACATTTATAGTATATATTAAGTAGCATATACTATTAAGCCACTGTGCTAAAATCCTAGGGGTTAATATTTTTAAAAAATTCTATTAAGCAAATATTAATATTAATAGTTTAATTATATGCTATTAAGCTTATAAAGTGCTGTCTGCTAGCAATTGTGGCCATATAGCCTAAGTAATACTATTATAACAGTTAGGTAACCACTGGGTATAAATTAGTTGTGCTACTTAATAATAGCTGTGCTATAGGGGGGCGCTACAAATAATACCACCAAAAGTCAAAAAATAACCTAAAGGGGAATTAAACCCCCAGGATTTAATTTTAAAAAAACCAAGTGAGCAGTTTTACTACTTGCCCAGGTGGGATTTATTACTATTTATTTTTATAATTATTAATATATTTATATTTTATAATTTTTATTAATTTAATATTATTTTTATATTTTTTTTATTTTAAACTATTGTTTAATTATTTTTTTAATTAAAAATTTTTATTTTATAATATATTTTATAGCTTTATTAAAAAGCTATTTTATAACTATTAATAAAAATATTATAGTTTAGTTTATATATATTTTTTTTAAAAGTTAAGCTATTAAAAAAAGTAATATTAGCAATAAAATCAATAGTTAATATATATATTATATAATTTATTATATTTATAACAGTTTTATATATTAATTAAAAGCTATTAAATATAAAACTTTATTAATAAATTATAGTTATTAATTTTAAAATATTATAAAACTATATAAAAGTATTAATATATAGTATTTTTAAATTAAAAACTTTTATTATAATTATTTATTTAATTTTATTACTATTTTTTATTATAAAATTTAAATAATTTTTTTTATTATTAATATTATTAAAAGTAGTTTTAATATTTTTTTTTTTTGTTATAATATTTATAAATATATTAAAAATATAAAGCTTAATATTATATTAATTAAAAAAAATATCGGCAATTATATATAATATATTAAATAAAAAAAACATAGTTTGTATATAAATTATACTTAAATTTTTAAATAGCTATAAAAAGCTAATATATAATATAAAGTTAAAATTTAAAACGGTTATATTTACTAGCTATTTTAGTTGTTTTAATAGTGCTAAAAAATATAAAAAGTATTATTTAAAATTATTATAATAAATAATATATATAAAGCATAGTTTTATTAAAGCTTTTTTATATATATTTAATAAATTAATTATAGCTAAATTAATTTATTTAATAAGCTATTTTTTAAAATTGCTGGCATTTTTTTTGTTAATATTAATTTTAATATAGCTTTTATAATTTTATTTAATAAATTAACTAAAGTTTACGCCTAAGTTTTTTAATATTTTAATATTTTATGTAATAGTTTAAGTATATTTTTATTTTTAGTAGTAGTTATTAATAAGTTTAAAAAATTATATAATATAGTTAAAGCAGTTTAATTTAATGTATAATTTTAATTATATTTTTAATATATTATAAGCAATGTATGCATAAGCGTAAAGAATAACTAGAAAAGCTTTATTTTTAAAGGTTTTATATTTATTTATACTAACTAATTATTTATAGCATATTAGCAAAAGCTAGCTTATATGAGTAAAAAAGCTTTTAAAGCTTTACTACTGCTAAAGCTGTTTATATTTAAAAAAGCTGCTTTAAAAAAAACATACTACTAGCGTTGCCGCAATTTTAACCTTTTTTTTATTAATTATAATATTAATAATATTTTAATTTTATAGTTATATTTAGCTTATTATAAAACTAAAGCTAAAGCTTTTTATTACTAAAATAACTTTTATAGCAAATTTTATAATTAATTAAATATATTAGTTTATTTAAGCTATATTTATTAACAAAAGCATAAATAATAGGCTTACTGTTATATTTATAAGTATTATAACTATAATATTTGTAATATTTTTAAAATTAAAAGTTTTTATTTAAAACTAAAAAACTACTTTGTTTATATATAAACTAATAGCTTATAGTTATATAAAGTTACTATTTAATTTATTAAAAATAAAAAAAAAAAGTACAAATAAAAATAATAATATTAAGCTAAACATATTTTTATTATTTATAAGGCTGCAATATTTATAAATAAAGCAATTAAAATAAAAATTAGTTAATATACGTTAAATAAAGCTTATTAATAATATTAGGCTGCTTATACTGCTTGTTATAATAGGACTTATTTAAACTATTATATTAGCTTTTTTAATGCTTAATTAAGTATATTTTATTGCTATAATTTTTATAAGCGTATAAAAGTTGTACTAAAATAGCGCCCTAGTATTTGTAATATATATATATTGCTAGGACTAATACTTAAACTAATTAATTTTAATATTTATTAATATTTTTAGGTTAATTTTATATAACTAAATCTTTTATTATTAATAGGCGATTTTAAACGTTAAAAGTTAACGCTAAAACTTTTATACAACTAAAAAACTTTTATTATACCTAGCTTTGCTTTATCAAGCTTTTCCAAGTTTTTTTATATGGTTTGTAGTAAAGGTAAGCATTTTTTTTAGTATAAATAATAACTAGGTAAAGGTGCTGCCATACTACAATAGTTTATTTTATAGCTTTTGTTGCTAGTATTACAAAACCTTACATAAGAAGGCTGGTTTTAAAAAATGCAACCGATTTAATAACTTATAATATAGCCAGCGCTAGTGCTAATATTAGCGCTAGTGCTACAATTGTTAGCGCAATTGCTGGTTGTATTAATGGTTTTATAGGGCTATTAAATACTGCTGCTATTACTGCTACAACTGCTAGCGCAATTGCTAATAGTGATGGTTTTATAAAGCTATTAAATAGTAGCACTAGTGCTATAAGCACTAGCACTATTGCCGGTCGCATTAGTGGCTTTATAAGGTTATTAAGCAACGCTAGGACTAGTATTATTAAGTTGCTATTAAAGGACATAGACCTTATTAATTAGGTAGCTATAGGGCTTAATTAAATAAGCTGCTAACTAATTTAGTTAAACTTATTTAATTAAACTAATTAAATTAAGTTAGTTAACAATTAAAAGAACTAGTAAAAAGGCTTAATTAATACTTATTTAAGTGACTTAAATAGGTGCTAAATTATTTAAATAAGTATTAAACAGTTTTAATTGAATAAGTAGTTTAAAGCTGTTTTTTAATTTGATACTAAAGCAAATTATTTGCTTAAATTATTTTAAACTATAGCTAAATTGCTAGTTTTTTATTATAATAATTTTATTATAAAAATATACTTGTTTTATGTTTTATATAACTAATTTAAAAACTTTAAACTAGCTAACTTAAGTATTTTTTAAAGTTAGTATTTATATAGATATTTTAGTTAAAATTTTAACTATAGTATAACTTATAAATATATCTGTTTTAGTAAAAATTCTTACTAATATTATATATTAATAGGTAGCTAACAATTAAACTTATTTTAGGTTGACTTAACTGTCGTTTTTTTGAATTATAGTTGCTATATAAGGTATGCTCTACTTCTTATATAAATCTAACTAAACTTGGAGCATTTGAGGTGATTAGGTGGTGGTTAACCCAAATAGGTCTAACGTGATGCACCGATATTGAAACGTGATCTCCTAAAAATCGAGGTGCTGTACGTCGGCTATGAGCACAAGCTAAGACGAGGCTTTGCTGTACTGTGTACAGTGCTGCACTACTAGTCCTCCGGGGAGCAAGTACCGGCTAGTGGCCCCAACGAGATCGCCAGTCCATGCGTAAACCAAGCGTGCGTACTATGTAGAAGACGAAAAGCCTATACTAACCCGTGATCCTTATCGGTAAAGATACTGGTCAAGAATCAACAACCAGCCTTTCCGTGGTCACAAGAGCACTCAAGATTCCGATTTTGGCCACGGCCCAGGCTTCCGTCGACTCGGCATACAGACTGAAAATGTACTGGCGAGTAATGCAAGTCACGAACGTTATTTAGCACATACCACTTGTCTCCTTGTAGAAGCAATTGCTCAGATCAAGACCAGGGCACCCAGCAATTATCTGCTCCATAGCATCATCGTACGTAGTCGACGTTACAAATAACTTGTGCGTACCATCTAATATTGTTCGGACGAATTCCGCACCCAAGGCAGGGGGGAACGAGAAGGATTCTGTCCCACTGAGATTTGTTCTCCATTTTGATCTCCCCAGGCTTTGCCGTTCCGAGACATCTAAGCATGGGGTGTGTCCACCACTGCCGGCCACCGCCGGCTACAGCGTTCATATTATTGTTTTACCAACCAACCAACGGCTCACTTTGCAGAGGCATACGTCCCAATTTGGCAAGGTCCTTAGCAAAACCGCAGCTGAAGGCTCCATCTTGACATTTTTTCGCTCGAATAGTTGCTTCGATAGATTACATGGCAATTCATGTGAGGGTGCACATCATCACAATGCGTTCCATAAATGTCAAAGAATAATCGCAATCACAATTTCCCGATTATCCTATAACAAACATGATTTCGGATATAATGAGAGGTCTGTTATTACGACCGGACGGATCGCTTGGTAATAAGCTTTAAGGCTACAGGGTCTTAGCCAGACGTAGAAGCGCCAAAATACGAAACACATAGCCAGCGCTGCCTAGTTACCTCTCCACGGATCTCCAAACAGAACTCCAGATCACCTATCAATGGTTTGCAGGGAAACGCTCTCAGAACACAAGGAAAAGCGACGTACGTAAATGCGCTCGCGCTCCATACTATCCTTGTGAACCCACTGCCGTCAATAATGACGAGCATATATCGATGATCTGCGTCGCACGTATATCGATATATCATCATGACCCAGCGGATCTAGAGCGATTATCCCGAAGGTCAGATCGGATAGTTCAAGTACAGTAGTTAATTGGCAATAATAAGATGGCTGCTATTGCATCTGCCAAAACCAACCTATCCTATCCCGCCAATAGCAGGACGATACCACCCTCTTGTACTCCCCGGACCAGGAGCTCGTGGATGCGATCCTAGCTAATTTTGGCACACAGAGAACAAGGGCAGAGACCAGGGGTCCTCACTGATGGTCACTGATGGACGGTACTCTGCACTAGGCGTGTTCGGGGAAATCAACACAGTGCAGTATGTTCGCACGCTGATTGGCTAGCAACGGCCATCGATGGTCGCCGACTCGGGTTTCAGGACACACATGTCGTGCCAACCCAGCACGCGCATTCATTCCGGGATCTTTGATGAAATACTATGGTTGATGGGACAATGTGACGGCGATCTGGAACGATGCAGAGAAGTTCGACAGATCTTCCAGATCCTGCGAGGTCTGAAGTCATAGGTCATGTGTGGCCCGCCATGTTTCGTGTGGTCGCAAATCTTCACCTCTGCTTGGGGGCCTCTTCAACAATAATGAATCGGGATGGGAGATATAGATAGTTAAACATCTCAATGTTTTAGCTTTGCAAAGGAATGAGCGAACGTAGTAGGTGCCGTATGCGGAGGGTCGGTAGGTATCGCAGACCCAATAAGGTAACCGCCGCGTGGATGGTGTTAGGGACGGGTAACACTGTTTAGTGTGGGCTTGTGGCAGGTAACAAGAAGCTTGGCATGTCTTAGTAGCTTTGTAATCGCCAAACCTTCCAAATGGTGCACAGCATAATTCGACCCAGCAATACGAGATTACGCAGGTGTTGTCCCTAAGCTTGTCGACCCTATAGGATACAACAGTATTATTGCTTAAAAACCGCAAGGAAGAGACTACAGTGTATTCTACACACCTATATGAGGATGCACGTATGTATGAGCCTAGACTGACCCCCCTCTGAAGCTCTGTCTATTGCACTGTAACTCACCCATAACAACACCGCCCCCAACCTCACGCCGCGTGCTCATTTCTTAGCTTCCAATCCGCGCTTGTTTCGGGACCGAGAACGTTTCTGTTCCACTCGTCATACTCCATATAGGCTAGCGAGTATACTACGCTAGCCTACCCTCGTGTAAATTCTGCCACCTAAACCCAAAGTAGAGTATTGCAGAGCAGCAAGGCCAGAGGTAGTGTATCTAGGTACTCCCTACTGGTACCGTAGTGGCCAATGCCTGCAATAACATGTCTCCGAGACTCGCAGCAGCTAGAAGCTATGTGTGAGGTAACCCGTATCGTCGTATCGACGATTCGCTACCCGGATGATTGTATGAAGTCTAGTTGCGGCACAGGCCAAGGGAATTCCCAGCAGAGAGCTGTAGCGTTTTGCCGAATCTAGATAAACCTCTTGCTAGTTCCGATCCCAAACCACACTCTCGGGTCCTCATTGGGAGTCACCAAGAGGCCGGATGCCTAGCGCACCTAGTGTACCAAACGCCCATAATCCGTGAGCGTTACTGATTCTCCCAAGGACAAGGATCGCGGCGCCCATCGACAAGCCACGACGGGCCACTTCCACAACCCATACCCGGGTCTGTCCAGGTCTCCTGGTTGGGTCGTGGCTATATCCCTTACTGATATGATCTAATTTGTACAGTAGTAAGTTTCGACTTATTATAGCAAACCCGACGATAATTAGATATTCTTCCTCGCAATGGGTCTATTGGCATCTGGTCAGTGATGCGACTCTCTGTCCCTGGTCATGGTTACACTGCAGCTACTTACCTTGGTATACAAAGGTTCCTGATTACTGCTTTGGGAAATCGGTATTACACCACTGCACGCATACTCACAATCCTGTACTCCAATTCTTATGTAATCCAGATGGATCTCATTTCTCAAGCCCCCTCCTCGGAAACTACCTTTTCTGCCACCAGTGCCTTGAGTTTATGCGCAGATGCATCTGATGTATACACCCCTGGATTGCGTTGCTCAGGAACCGGTAATTGCAGAAGCACGCAAATATCACAGAGGGTATATTACATATGTACAATCTTATAGTAGATGGCTGCTTGGGTGATAAAATGCGCGCACCATTCCAATGACGTCCACAGGTACCTAACAGAGGTAGCATTATGGGCAAACTGCCTACATAGTACCTACCTACCTACATATGTAGGTAGTGTAGTATGTAGGTAGGCTGGTGTAGGTACCTGAACACGCCTATGCCCACTATACTTGGGCACTGCAACTTCAAGATACTCAGGTGCATCATTGAAGCTCCTAGCCACGTTTTTTCTAGGTCCATAGTTCCATGGTTGCCGAATTGCCAATTGATTGCCGGGTCGTTTCATGAAATAGAATATTACTAGTTGCCTCAATTCTTGCCGGTTCTTAATAGAACCAGATCTCACGGCCAGACCAAGCACTGCGGACTGCCGCCGGCAGCATACTCAATCGCCCGCGGCAGAAACGCGGCTCGCGTCCCCAATACCAACTAGTAGGTACCCAACTGCAGCACTATTGCGTACATACAGCAACACTACGGAGGTAGGTACAGGTACAGCAGGGTGAGTGGGATACGGCGCCTCCGATGTCGTTGAGCACCAATCAGATGCCCAATTCTCCCTCCTCACAAATCCCTATCATTATCATCATCTCCTAGTCTCCATTATCATCCTCATATTAACTCGTTTACGCATACGTACTTTTGTACCATGCACAACCATGCCAGGCCAGGAGGTTAGCGAATGACTCCTCGTGGCTCGTATATCCACTGTCTGTGTGTAGTGCCGCATATAATTCAGCCATTATTGAAACCTGTAGTACGGTGTGGTGCTACATTATAGAGAGGTAATATAGGCAGGTCGCAACCCTGTCTACTAGGTGTTCCGTCATGTGTCTGGCCTGGTGCAGCATGCCCTAGACAGTATGTACATTACACTAACCTTAGTAGCCAAGCTCCCCCTGTGGAAACGAGCGCCAGCCAGAATACCGCATACCACGGTGCCGTTAGCTGCGAATCACGGGGTGCCCTTGTCTCGTCCGTGTGTCTCTTGTCAAGCCACCTGACGGGAACCCTGCCCATAGCGGCAAGGGTGTGGCAATCGTCCCAACGTGCTGGGTCGGGTGCCACGAGGAAGGGTAGTAGGTTAGATTGGACCATGGCGTTCGAAGAACCCAAGCCTCTCTCTGCTACGTACTCTGGCAATCCAAACATCCATCCATCCATCCCATCATGCCATGCTATGGAGATCTGCGCGCGCTTGGCTGGATGACGCCGGCAGGCCACCAAACAAACCTCCAGAACACCGAAATGCATTGATTGACGTTCCATCGCCATCGACGAAAATAGTCCATCAGGGGAAATTTCGATGTCAGAGCTGTCGTATACAAAGTAGAGATCATGCGAAAAGCAATGGGAAAACTCCTTGGCAATCAATCCTACGCGCGCTACGGGGTGTCGATCCAGGCCGGGCACGAGCATTAGATCACTCTCGTGTATCTGTACTCTACACGAACATGAATCCCACGAAGCCTTCACTACACCACCCTGTTGGTTTGCACGATATGCATGCCTTTTACGATCAATGCCCTGTCCGCGTCAGGAGCAGAGCATCGCATCACGGGGACCCGGAAGGAAGATGACATTGACTGTAAGTATGAGCCAAGCTGACCACACAGTGGTGATCCCAGCCCATAGAGGTTCCGGCTCCCTGGGTTCCCGCGCGCCGCTCCGTGAACCCACTCTCGATGGAACGCTGTGCGCTTAACGATACCCCTCTAGTCCTAGCCGTTGGCATTTTTTGGTTCGAGACACCTAGCATTTAACCCCGCGACATGGCGTCCCTCCAGAAGTCCCTGCACTATCTACGGTATGTACATACACTACGCAACAACGCTGCAGTTTGCGAGATATACCTACTGATCTTACCTATGATTACAGACTCGCATCTGGTACGAGAAAAACAAATGGAGTCGCGCTTGCTCGTACGTAGTATGACTCCACGATCATGCATGCGCCAACCTCATGCGACTCCTTTGCCGAGCCATGCAAGTATGCACAGTAGATGGCGTCTCGATGAGCATCATCGTGGGTTTTAGCTAGCATCATGTTTGCTCTAGAGAAGTTCCGAAGCCCTAGAGTAATTACGGAGAGCGCAAGCGAAACCACGAGGTACTCTCTCATCTTACTGATTACCCACATCCCTAGTATGAGCATGTCATGACACTTACTCTTCCGCATCTTCTGAATGTGTACCAAGGACCCTCTTCGTTCAGACTAAGTGAAGGGCTAGACCCCAAGAAATTCTGCTGTACGTATAAGTCAAGAGATATCATACTGTACAGTATGTCCATGGCTTATGCATTGCATGACTTGGCTCACCTGCGTCCTACATCCATCCCATTTCCCAGATGGGGTTTGGGGGGGTCCAGAGTATTCGATCTCTAAAGTAAGATGCTTTTAAAAGCATCGCGCTAGGAACTTTCCGACGAGTAGTCATCACTAGCCAGCAGCCACACGGAGATGATAGCGGCTCTTGAAAGCGCGAGCAACAACGGTGTGTCCCATCGGCACCTCAGTCTCCAATAAACGCCGCCACCTCCAGAGTGGCGCCGTCCTGCCATCTGCTAGTGTAGTAGAGATGTATGTAATCCAACCAACATCCGGCACTTTGAGCAGCGTGATAGGCGGGCAGGTCGGAGAGCCTGCTCTTCCACATCAAGCCTCATCGGCCCAGTTGGTTCCCAAAAAAAGATCTTCGAGCGAAGCGCTAGGGAAAGACCTCTGGCCATCTTTGAGCCACCTCGAGCCTCATCAGGCCAGAAGACCAAGTGGCTTGCCATTACTTTCCGTTCTAGGAAGTCATGCCTTCGCCGATGGATGGGTGCACAGCAGCAGACAAACACCTGCAGGCGCTCGGAGAATAGGTATTGGTTAGCAATAGGAGCTCGATGCTGCTGCTTCTGTTACCGCCCGTCACCACGCCTTCGTGGTATTTTACCCAGTACCTCTAACTAACTGCCGGTCATCCTATCGGGGGCCACGATACCGGCCAGCTCTGACCGCCCTACACTACCCCAGACGAGCGCAATACGCCATAAGCTTAACCATGAGCCCAAAGTGGCAATTCACGCCCTCGAATCGCCAGCATATCGAGGTACCAAAGTAATCACCATGTCCTTGTCGCAACGTCTTAGCGTGGTTAGCAATGCTACGACATCGTTAAGAATGACTACACTCGATCTAGTTCGATGTACTTCTGCCTTGCGTACTTGCTCCGATGACTGTTGTATCTGTATCCAGAAATAAACCACCTATCCCGTCTCTGTGTTTGTGTGCGATGGGACCTCTACGTCCCTGCCTGCATCGAATCACGCGAGTTCCCAGTATCTTGTGTGTGTTTTGGGACTGCTTACAAGAAGAAGCTGTTGATAGTTCGGCCCAGAGACTCCGCTGCCAGGCACACCGGCAAGGCGGAATCTGGACCAAAAACCGTTGCGAACCAACGCCCAGAGAACCCACAAACGCGCGAGCAAGGCGCCAACGCAGCGACATTCGTAAAGCGACGCGCCGACCTTTCCCATTCCATAGGATCCATCTGTAACAGGGCCGATGTTTTTCTTGTTCTTGTTTGGCCCACCGTACAAGTACAAGAATGACTATGGCCGCCCCCGCCGCCCCATAGAGCGACCACGTTGTTCGGAGACCGATGATCGACGCTACTTCCACCATCCCCTTTTCCCTTTAATTACCGGCAAGGAGGGATAGGGCACCGGGGCAGACGAAGTTGGGGTGTTGGTGGTGTGGTGGTGTACCAGAGGTTGGTTGTAACGACGCGTTGTTTTTTTGGCATTGCCTTGCCCTACGCACCCCCACACATACTTACTTACACCTCTTTTTACTTTCGAAACGAAATGCACGTAACACACCCACATACAGACTTACATACAAGCAAGCAAGCATACGTACCTTGAGATATACAGGCATGTCAAGTACATACGTAGATGCCCATACCCACCCGCTATGCAAGAAAATGACAAATATTGAATATCGGAAGAAGAAATCACAGGAAATTGCCCTTTTTGTAGACCGATTAGAACTGCCCGGGACTTTTCTTCCACTCATCTGCATCTGCATCTGCATCTGCATCTTCATCTTCATCCCCCCCTCCCTCCCTCCCCATTTTCAGGGATCGCATCTATCTACCTATCCAGATAGTGCATCTATCTAGGTATGTATGTATGTACACTACCCAAAACTGACATCTTGTTGCGATACTCTTGTCATCTTTTCGGCTCTCTCCCGTGATTATGGGACGGGGCTCGGCACCACACGCTGTTGGATGAAAACCGCTGAGTGGATTGGTCTGTTTGCGCCGGATGATCCCAATGCCCGTCTGATGCATTCGACAGCCAAGCCATTCCCGAACCCTTGTGTAAGTCGGTAAGTGACCGGCCGAATGACTGGATGGCCGAGTGAGCAGGTTGTCGTCGTGGCCCGCACAACAGAACAAAGAACAATAATTCTCACCACTCATTGCTCATGGCCTTTCTTTCCTCATTTCTACGGTCCACTATTTACGGTAGAAGTATGTGTCCTACCTACCTACCTAAGCAAGCATCGGCTAGCGAGACAGAGCCTCGTCACGGGATATGGAGGCAGGCCGCAGTTTAGGTACTATCCTAGACGGACGGCGGTGCAATTCCGCCATGTCTTGTGAAGCCTTCCTCATTCCTGATTCCTCTGCCTTTCATTGACAAATATTCACAGTTGCCCCGTTACTGTAATTCGTCTCTCTTTTGCTCGGCCTCCCCATACAGAGGAAGCAAGTGAGGCGTAGCCTAGCCCAGCCCAGTGCCGGTGGTCTACCGTAAGTGGGTATGTGTGTCTACGTAAAGTATGTAGAGAGTCCAGACGTCTCTGCACGCGCCGGCTCGATAGGGAAACGCAGGCCGTCCGTGGGCGTTGTGGGCGTCGCGGTAGTTTCGGCCCCACGAGGAAAATATTGGCACGCTGGCCGCGTGGTCAACCAGCATTGTTTCGTCCCTTCCCCCCTCGTCGCCCCCATCCACTCCCCATATCTTCCCCCCGTCAGTACATAACGCATTATGGGAAGATAAGCGCGGGACGTGATAGGGCAGGTAAGTGCGAAGGTCTTTTAATTTCTCTGTATGCGTGTGTGAGTGGGTGAGCGATGGCTGCATCGTCACGCCGGCACACACCTAGGCCACATTCTCCTCGAACCTAGACCTTCCCACGTGTTGTCACCGCTCGCCTATGCCGGCCCTCCATCTGCTTCTGTAGCGGATATAGGCAGGAGTGGGAACAGGAGGACAGGACTCGCTCGGTTGGTGCGAAAGGTGGGTGGCCTGCCTTGCCTTGCCTGGCAGCTAGTGAGGTACACTGCCTAGTCGAATGCACATCGCCACACCGTGATGCATGGCGTACTTACCCTGAGGCAGCCGTCTAGACCCCTTTTTCCTGCCATGTTGTAGGTCAGATGGGGTGAAGGGGCCGGAGACGGTTGTCTTGCATGTAAGCCCCCTTTCCCGTCCATCGTGGTAGTAGGACGTTCGCGGATAGACACGATCGTAGATGACTTCATGACGACTCGTAGTATGTGTAGTTACTAGTCCTACGCGGGGAACAAAAATCGTACTCAGCTTAGAGACGCACTTGTATGTATAACTAAATATCTATTTGTATCTAGCGTCTACCCTAGAATCGGCTTCGTACCAGCTGAAGATCGCCAGTTAGTGACAAACATCGAGATCACGAAGTATACTAGGTGGGCAAAAGCCTCTTTTGGCGTTGCATATTAACATCAAGGGGCCATAGTGGGTAGGACCAGGACAGAAAGAGAGCAAGCAGTATGTGTAGAGAGACGCTAGCACCAAAACTGAGTCCTGTGAGCCGTATCGCTTGTAAAATCGGCTGTAGTCTACATAGTAACGAGCTTTTACGTTGTATGTATAGGGGAAATTGATTGTCGGAAGCTGATGCAGAGTGGACATATTTGAAACCAATAAGCCAGGCCATCACTCGCCGTATGTTTCTACTCTGCTGTCTTGATATAAGTCTGATGAATATGAATAGACTTTATAGCCATCCTAAACTCATAAACACGAAGTTATTGAGCTTAGTCTATCAAAGGAGGCAAATATTTACTCTCAAACCGGTGTTCCAAATCTAGCCAGCACACGAGAGGGCACAATGCACATATAATTGCCGAGCAATAGACGAAGGACGAACCAACAACTCATGTTATGGCATCTTCAGGCATTTCGGCTCAAGAAGCAAGTCTTCGTCCTCAAGGATAGCAGTTCTTTATTATGCAAGTGGCGTGTAGTCGTACCACAATCACGCTCACCCACATGGTAAACAACAGCCCAGATATTTTCACTCCTGACACTTACAAAAATTCAATAGAACTCTCCCTTAATTATCTAACCGTTTCCATTCAATTAAATATGACGGCGACGCCGGTGTGCCCTTACTGTACCCAATGAAGGGTTGGTCCTAGTAGTTCTTCTGCACAATTCCTTCCCAAATCAGAAATGATACTCAAGAGGCCTACAGAAAACGGTGCTCGGTGACCGGGGACGCTTCTAGAACTTCTAGTAATGAGCCGGCTCCTGTAACAATATGCCATTTTGGACGTCCTTGTCCCTTCAATCTCACTAGGTCTGACATTCATCTTGCTACATAGGACTCTGAACTCCGAAAGCGGCCGTTTAGCATTTACGTGAGCCGTAGAGGAGTTTTGTCTATATACCGTTACTACCTGAAATACGGGGTGGAGTGGAAAATATGTCTTCGCATAAGAGTTTATGAGGAAGAAATAACTCGCAATTAATTAGATACATGTTAATGATGACTACTTGACACAACGTGTCGTCGAATCTTCTAGTACGTATGATAAGCTTGAGTCACGAGTCCTAGGTCTAAAAGTCGTATGATATCAGTGATTGTCACGACTTCGACGGCGGATAATGCGCCTCGTTAGGAAATGAAAAGCGTCTTGTGAGAAGTACACTCCTTAAAAATCTATAAGTTATAGTACTTGAAGAAATATCTGAGGGAATGTAGCATTTCTCTTAGTTATACTTCTATTAGTCTCCATAACACAGTATTATCGGCTCCTAACATCACACCTAGCGCCAAAACTATAGTAGCGCAACTATGTAACACTATTCTCCTCAATCAGAGTGTAATGAAATTGGTATATCGATGAGCGAGCGAAGAGACTCCTCGTTAAGAGCATTAGAGGTTTCTCTACAATATCGATACCCGAATTAAACGTTTCTCAGCGGAGGCGCAGGATGCAACCTCCTGATACTTGTCTCGGTACCTCTCCCATTCTGATTTAAGGAAGACAATCTGTTAAAGAGACTGTATAGAGGTTTTAAGTGGCAATGCTTATTTATCTATAAACACATAGTTGCTCGTGGTACTAAGCAATACATTTCCCTATAGAGTGGGAGGATGGTATAGGAGTACATTGGTGTATGTATGGGGGCAATAAAATTGCTTTGGAGATCTTGGATTGGAAAGCCCCTATCACGAAGCAGCGAGGACAGTGCCATATGGGAGATAAGTGGTCCTGGTCAGAATTGAAAGTGAGTAGATATAACATCTTAATCTAGGAGATTCCCGCGACCGTAGATGACGAGATAATGCCTTGTTCTACAACTAGAGCTGGGCAGTGAGTTTCATCAACAGAGTATATACCTAGGTACAGCTGTCTATACGTATTGATTATCTTAATCATAGGTAGTAAGTGCTTATATTAATTCCATGTTTTGATTATAGGATGGTTGAAATAGGATGTCTTAGTTCGCCATGATACTAAGCAAAGAACTAAATGGGTTTGCGATGAATACCAGGTCAAAGTAAAGATGAAGAGAACCTGGAACTAGTTAATAAGATGTCATCTAGGCGTGTGGCAAGTCTTTTCATTATATCGCGCCATATTTCTTTCGGAATGTCACAAGATACGAGGCAACGACGTCTTATTGAAGATGAATGACCGCGCAGAAAAGAAGAAAATACAATGTAATCAAGACCTTGGGTCAATTCTGCGAAACAACTGTTTCTCACTCTTCACAACATCCAACCTCAGATGAGCTTGATGCTACTTACAATGGGTGAGGGGCGGTGAGAACAAGGACACCGATGATGATGAGCCGATTATGAGACCTGCTTTGTCACCCCATACGATAAGATGAGTACAGCCCTCACCTTCTAGAAATATTCTAGACTGACTGCCACCTCCGATATCTAACCAGTTGCCATCGCTTATACAAGGCATCGTAAGCCTTTGTTTCCCCAGACTCAAAACTAGATACCCGCAGTCTTGCAAGCTGTTACGTCTACCTTACCAGAGTGGAACAATGTTGCTCACCCTTCCGGGGACTTCTCACACGAAGCTTCAAGATGTAGAAAGACTTAAATAAAAAGGGACTCGCTAGCTTCTTTCATTCGTATTGGCTTTAAGAGTCGCTGTATAACTGACCCCACAAATACCAACGATATCTTCCCTAGGCATTCAAGGCTCTAAATACACAAGCCCTAAGTAAGGGGAGTGATCTACCATCTTGGCTAAGCCCACAGAGATTCCAAGAAGCTTACTATCCTCAATGTGACTGACCGACCGTATCTCTCCCCTTCCCTTCCCTGAGAGGCAGACTCACCTAACCCGTCATGGGAAAAGGGAGAAGGAAGAACCGTCGCAGCCGATCCAACCGTAGCAGCCCGAGGGATAATCTAGACCGCGACGATGACTTCCCCATGCACGGCGTCGAGCACAACAACAACCACATCCATACCCCAGCAACTCGGGGCCGTGGACGTGGGCGTGCATACTATCACAACATCGGCAGCAGGGGTAATAACAGGCAGAACAGGGGCGACAGGCCCCGGAAGAATCGTGATCCATCCGGCTCTCTCGATAATCCCTTCGAAGAACTCAACCTCGACGGGACGGAATTTCAGGATGAACAGGGGTCAATATTCCCGCAGCAGCGAAGGAATCGAAATCACAACCACAGTAGCAACAGTAACGAGCAGGATGACGAGGATCAAATCCCCTATCGTCTTCCTTCACCCGTTTACAGAGGACGAGCGTACCACTACCAGTGCCAAACCCGGCACCAGAACAGCAATCCCCCGGGGACTTCAACGCCGAACTCCAACGCGAGCGATATCAACAACGACAGCAACAACCACTCTCCAAATAGCAGATACAGTCACAACTCTCACCACGCCTCTCCGAGCTCGCACCAGTTCCCCGCTGATCCTACAACCGCCATCACCACTGCCTCCTCAGCTCTAGTCCCAGCCTCGCGATCCACAAGCCCAGCGCGCCTCGTACGCTTCTGCACCGAGTGTAGCACCGTCCGCCGCGCAAACATAACCCTCCGAGACTGGTGCACGTCCGCTCTATCCCGCGCCTCTGAAGTCCTCGATAGCTGGAGCGACGAGGTCGGCGTCAGCCGCGGGTCTGGCGACGAGATGGACTGGCAGCCGGAGCCCGTGGTGCGCGTGCTGATCCTGGCGCCTACCAATATTAGTACCAGCCAGCACAGCGCCGGCACCAGCACTGGGAACAGTCCGGTTGAGAGTCCGGTTTACAGCCCGGTGTCGGGAGGGTCGGAATGGGGGCTGCAGCAGTCGCTATACAATAGCAACTCTATGGGAAGTGCTTTCGGGCGTTCTCTAGGCGGGAGCGGGAATGGGAACTATGCGACAGGAACGGCCCCATGCTCGTCGTCATGGGGACTCAGGCCCGAGACGCTGAGCCCGGCGTCGTCGAACGGTCGGAATGTAGGGGGAAGCAGTGGTTCGGGACTAGGAGTGGTCTCGCCTGGAAATGGATCTGTGGGTTATGACGCCTTCGGGATGCAGTCCGTGGACGTTAACACCACCTGAAACGCCGCCATTCCAACTGATAAGCTGATCTCTAGTTTCAGGCTCCGAACATCGAGTAGCCTAAGCCTTGGATTGACGAACTCACATCAAGAGAGAGACCGATATCTCGTCATGACACATGCCTAGGGATGCGGGTCAGATTAGACTCCAAAAGTGCCAACTTTTTTGAGCTATAAAGGTTACGTAGCAGCATGTCCCATTGATTTCCTGGAGTTCACAAGATAGACGCGTTACAAGCTTGCCGAGACTATACCCATCGCTCAAGACCAGGGACCATCGCGAGGCTTGGTGTAGTGTGCACTGTTGAGAAGATAATTGTATTGCATGGGACAGACCGAGCCTGAGTGGTATCAGACAGATAGGTACGGACTTTCCCGCGAGAAAACCTGACAAAATCATAGCCCAAGTCATTCCATAACGCCAATCGCCGTTGCCTGATGAAAACCCACCTAATGTGAGATAGGACCATCACACATTCTATGACAGTATTACGCTTACAGTGCCTATTTCGGGCCTTCGTACCTGCCGATAACTGCATCACATTAGCCCTAATTCCTAGCTAGTCGAATTTGGCGGGATACTCACCAACAGCATGGTCACGCTCGTACGGTTCTAGTAATGAGTTAGTTCTGTATTTCTGTGAATCACACGCATGTACGTACCCAAAGTCCTGTTCGCGGAGTTGTTAGTTTTGGTAGTCTCTGATCACAGGAGTTAGGAGAACTTACAGTTGCTCAAGTGGTTTAAGACCTCCCTGGCGCAGTTTCTGCACCTCGGCTGCAAAGACTGCTTCAGGCGCAGCCGTGCTATCTATACAATTCGCCTTGATGGAGATAACAATACCTCCGCCAATCTTTAAAAATAATGATGCATTGAGTAGGGCAATACGGGCCTGATCGGGTTGGGCAACATCCTGCAAGTAGCGTTAGACAATCACACTGCTCTTAGATAGAACGAACCATAAACATACGAGGAAAATGGCGTCCACCATGGGTACTAGCATGCGGTACTTCAGAGGGTGACGGGCGTCTTCGACGACTATTTAAGTAGGAGTCAGTAACAATTTGGCAGCATTTCTAAGGCTGCGAAAGCGTCAAGCATAGAACTGTCGGGGCGAGCGAATAATAATTCTGGGTTTCGTACTCGGTATTACGTTGGTCCTCTGCTGGGCCATTGTAGTCTATTGAGAGTTAGAGAAAAAAAGCCATGGAAGCGTCTGCGTATTACTTACAAGGTCACGTCCTGATCGGTGACTGAACTCGACTAGTAGCTGTTAGCAGTGATGCTGATTTAGCATTCACGGTGGCTTTCTTGCCTGCATAGACATTGCCGGTCGGCCCTACTATATCGGCGACTAAAGAATGTGTAGTTAGCACCTGCTGTTGATATGGGACTACCAGGTTGCTATTTCATAGCGTGGCTTACCATGGGATACAGATGTGCCGGATGCAGCTCCTAGATATAGAACCTTCTTTCCCGGGGCAATAAAGATGTTATCAATACCCCCGATCACGGCGGCAGCGAGCTTTGACCGGAACGGGTTCTTTCCAGCATCAGTCAGTGGTGCTATACAAACGGATAGAAAGACCAGCGGGATCTTGGGTAAACGAGGACAAGCCAGAGTCTACCAGAAGTGCTTAATAGAAACAGAGCACATACCCAAATTCTGTATTCAACCTTGGTGCTTACGGAGGCGCCTTCGGCGTCCTTGGTGGTCTCATCGACGGAGATTCGCTTTTCGCCATACTGTTCGCACCGTTGTGTTAATAGGCGGTTCCGAATTTCCGGGACTCACATTTAGGGAATATCGAGGGCAACGCGTTTCGACTTCGCTCGAAATTCGAGTTTAGGCTACTTACTGTGAATCGGTTAGTCATGGACAGAACGGGGTACCCCAAGAACAAAGAGAAGACATGGAACATGCACTTACCAACTTCAACACCGGGAGCGATAGAGCGTGTAAGAAGATCTATAGGATGAGAGTTAGAGCTTCGTCCCTAGACGTGACCGAAGAGGCCTTGGCTATATGTCGTCGTATGCGAGCGAGTATTTCTCATTCAACGCTACTCAAACCGGCGGAAGGAGTGTCGGATTCGAGGCTACTTACGATCTTCCTTGCCTATAAAGTACGGTTAGTGACGGATATGTTGAATGCATTTGAGGCGGTGTCGGCCATGTCTACATCTCGCGACATAGACCTGGTCATTGGGGTGCTTTACTTACCACGCGATACGAAGATACCACCGCTTGATAGCCAAGTTAGCACCGTCCCCAGCGACAGATCAATACGAGTGTTGCCATGCACTTACTGACGATGCTATTTTGGTCGTGTTAGTCACTCATTTCGAACCCAAGTTTCAACAAGAGTCGCGCGAGAGAAGGGAAATACATACTGGTTCTACAACCACTCTGGCTCCGGCACCACCAGGCTTGCCTCCTCCGCGGCCACCGCGACCGCCGCCTCGGGGAGCTCCACGGCCTGATCGCAACCGTCAGAAATCAATTAGTATAAAGGGGCCCGGGACGTGACAAACCGCGAGCGCCACCTCGGCCTCGATCACCTCCAAAACCTCCACGACCTCCGCCGCGGCCACCACCTCGACCACCGCGATCGCCGCCGAAGCCTCCACGGCCTCCTCCACGACCTCCGCCAAATCCACCGCGACCACCACCACCGCGGGGCGCACCTCTTCCACCTCGTGAGAAGGACATAGTTTGTTTGTGTTGTTTGTGGGGTAATTGGATGTTGCTTGCGCGTCGGGATTGACTGGTCTCGCGGATGGGAGAGCTTGCGACAAAAGTACGAAGCTAGCTATTCCTCGAAATAAATTTTCTAAGGTTCGAGCTTATCGATATCGATAGGGAGATTGATCAAGCTTTCCACGATTCACGGTGGTCCGAGCTTTTTTTCTTCCTCTTCTCAGAGCCACCGAAGATCTGCCGGTGGGGCAGCAGAAGCGGTTCGAGGGGAGCTGATTGCGGGTGCACCGATACTGATAAGAGCTGGGGACGCTTTCGAGGCTCCATATTTCTATCACCTCCCCCAATCGAATCCCGAGTTTGGAGAAGGTACGTACCGAGGGTTTAGTGAGGGCACAATTTTTGCTGAAAACCAAATTTACATCTAACAATCTCGCCAAACACTTCAACCACCAACGACACCGACTCCATCTCAACTAACCACCCACAGCACAGCAGCCAAGATGGTACGTTTAGCCCGAATCCAAGATCGCAGCAGTCATTCTCGTCGCACACGAAACCTCTGATGCGACAGTGCACCGTTTCCCCGTTCCTTTTCGATACCTAAATTCCCACGACGAATCCTTGGAAGTATCCATGTCTGGGGAGGGGATATTGAAAGATTGGTCTGGATGATGGTGATGATGGGCTGACGACGGCTTTTTTCTACTTTGTAGGTTCGATACGCTGCCACCGAGATCGAGTCCGCGAAGTCGGCTCGCGCCCGTGGTTCCTACCTCCGAGTTTCCTTCAAGAACACCCGCGAGACCGCCCAGGCCATCAATGGCTGGAAGTTGACCCGCGCCGTCAAGTTCCTCGAGAACGTCCAGGAGAAGACCGAGGCCGTCCCCATGCGACGATACGCTGGCAGCACCGGCCGAACTGCTCAAGGTACGGATCATACGAATTCATCTTCTAGGGGACCATATCTCGATTGGGAGCTAGCAGTACTTGGAAAGAGATGGAAACTTCTTATCGTGGCGAGGCGAAGAGCTGCTTCTACGAAACTGGCACCCGAATTCCCGGATTTGAAAAACATGGGAAGCGAGATGCTAACGGAATTGGTTTAACAGGAAAGCAATTCGGTGTCTCCCGCGCCCGCTGGCCCGTCAAGTCCGCCGAGTTCCTGCTCGGTCTCCTAAAGAACGCCGAGTCCAACGCCGATGCTAAGGGTCTCGACACCAGCAACCTCATCGTCAAGCACATCCAAGTCAACCAGGCCCCGAAGCAGCGACGACGCACATACCGTGCTCACGGTCGTGTATGTCCCCTCAACCCACCTCCTAGCCTAGCCGCAATTCTACAGTTGGGGTTACGATGAAAGCACAGTTTTAACAGTCTAATGCTACAGATCAACCCTTACATGTCTAACCCCTGCCACATCGAGCTCATCCTGACCGAGGGTGAGGAGGTCGTTCAGAAGGCGGAGCCGGTTCAGTCCCGTGAAGTATCTCACCTCTCCTCGAGACAACGAGGTGCTCGCATCAGGAAGGCCATCACCTCGTCTTAAACAGAGAAGGGCGAGGGATGTGACGATATGATGGCTGGTCGGTTGGGGATTTAGTTGCTTTCACTCCCGGTGTCAAGGCGGTACGTAAGCATAGGGTCTAGGTTTCTGGCATGCAACTTTCGCGAAACGAAATAAATATTCGTGGTTACCCCAAAATACAAAAGGTTCTAAAGCACAACTGGTTTCTTGGAGAAGATCGCCTGAGCGCGTGCGTGTGTCGATATCAACACAACAAGTCTCGGATACCTCCCCAGTTTCGAGCATCGGACCTAATTAGGGATTCCAGAAAGCTAGTTGCCGCTTAGATCGCGGTTTACAATAAATTCGCCTACATCTCGGGGCGAACGCGTGCGCAATCGGTAGCCTGGAAAAAAAAAGTATTTGTCCCATTTGCGTCCCTTTCTTGCTCCACGTGTACACATGAATGAAGAATTCTCCCTTTGATAGCATCCGATATTCGCAAGGAAACTACAAGTCCATTAAAGTGGCGGACGAATCACATCGGTGAGGCCGCATAGTCTAGCAAACTATACTAACGTAGGGAACGATACGGCATAATATTTAGAGCTCGAGAAATCGTTCATTTCTTCATCATCTAGTCGGGCTGGGCATCGCAGCATATTTCTCAAGATGGACGCCGGTGTACCTTCAGGGTTACATACGTCCCATCCCAGAGCTTGCCCCTGCGTTAACGCCAACTGCTTGCTTGATGCGTGATACTAGGTGATCTGCTATTATCCCGAGATCCTAATTAAGAGTCGGGGTTTGGCTCACGGGCCTGGTATTGGTTGATAGCCGTACGACCAGTAAGAAGGAAGAAGGGGAAAGGAGAGATGCGTGCCACAAATCCCGGCTCTGCGTGAGTCATGCCGACTTCGCCGTCGCCGACTGCACGGGCATCTTGCGGGTGCCTAGTTGGTCTCAATCGGAGCCATGCGTATTATCTCTCTTTCTAGAGGGCGCCACGACAGCGGAAATCGAACAGCTTGGCCTTCGGACCCGGTTGGGACCGGCTGGTCTATTGCAGTATGCAAAGTCTAAGAGGACTATCGTCAATCCATTAGAGCCCAGCGAGCGCTGGCACGCGGCGAGCTAAGGCTCAGTGAGAGCATTCAAGACGAAACAAAAATGCCCCGTGAATGGGTTGGAAAGGGCATCCATCCTGGGCGTATTGGGCATAATATTCATATAATTCTTGTTTAATTAGAGGCTATGTAGCGAGTTACAGACCGAGCTAAGAGAGGCGCTTCTACCTGGCTAGCTGGCTGGCTAATGTCCACGCATCTCAGGGCCAGGCCAGGAGACATGTTACGATGCCCTCCTCTTGCGATACTATCATACTATGAGTCGTAACCCCCACAGGGCAGAAAGAGTCACCGGCGACTTGAAGAGATCGCGAAGACCCGCAGCCCCCTTGCTCTGGCTGATCTCGCCCCTGATAGCACGAGATACGAGTAAGAGAAGCAAAACAAGAAGCATACGTGTAGGCCTCAAAGCCCGAAAACAATCTCGATCAGCGTCTGCCTATCAGTCGGTGGGCCAAAGTCATAGATAAATATGTAAGCTATAATAAAGGCAGCAGCCGTCAAGGGCGCATTACCCCTGAGGTGATACCAAGCGATGCGCGGCTACCTAGCCCTACCGAAGTCTGAGCATCTGCGAGGTCAGCAAGAAACAACGTAAAAAACGGCCGGGGGTTCGTATTTCAGGATTGAGTTGGCAGAGAACTCCGGGACCGTCTTTCGGTGTTCCCTCCCCTGAAAATATGTGAATGTCAGATCCGCATCGTCGAGGCACAGAAACCGTTATCTATGCGTAGGATAGGTCGATCGTCACCGAGAACACGAAATGCTGTGTTCCTCTCGTATACGACCCCAAACATCGCCCATCTATCTGCCCCATTCCCCCATGCAGACAGGGCAGAGCAGAGCGAGACGAGGCAGCAAGGGAGGAACCAAGGATGAGTAAAGGGTTAGGCATGATCGGAGAATACGACGCCGCCGTGACTCCCACGCCAGCACTCCGACCCGACCCGAATCGACCCGACTGACCGAACGCGAAACGGGCGAGACAAGTTTCAGAGCCGGCCGGTCAGGCCAGGTCAGAGTGGTAATAGGAGGGAGTCCACACCACGATCGCAGACCCAACCCAGACAAACCCTCGGAGAAATCCTTCCATCTCATCGATCCCGTCGATAGATGGAGGGCAGGCAGCCTGGTCGCTATGTGCGTGGGTGGCTAGGTTGGTGTAGGAGGAGGAATCGAAGGAGCGCGCAGGAAAAGTCCTATGCCCCCCAAAGCTAAGAGGCGGCGTGAGACGTTACACGCACTCCCTCGTACATACCGATTACCTACTCTAGGTAGTCCCTGCAATAGCTGTACGGATGCAGCTATATGTTCCCTTCCACAGCCTTACCGGTAAGTCTGTTTCTGGGTATGGTTTCTGGGTATGGGTTTGAGGTCGATAGGTGCCCTGCCAGCCTCACGCCCCATACCAAGAAAAGAAACAAACATGGAGTGTAGGGGAAAGTAGCTGCCTCCACGGCGCAACAAGGCTTCACCGACATTTCGCGGGTCCTTTCGTCTCGTGGCGTTGCTCGCGTGGGGACGGATGGAGTGTAGGTAGTAGAGGACACTGCACCATCATGCGAGGTTGTGTGCGTAGGCAGCTGGGATAAGATGATAAGACAAGCATATTATGATATAGGTAGGACAAGAGGTAGTGTATGTATGTACGGATATGTAAGTAGGTTGTGGGTGTATTCGCATGTCTCGTAGACGGATTCGGATGGCCACGCCAGTGTACCGAGTAAATAGGTAAGGTAGGTGGGTGGTTCGGGAGGCTGGACTGCAGTAAGTAGTAGGGCAGGGCGTCTACAACATAAGCATCTGTCCGTTTTATCCGTCAGACTGACTGCTGACTGACTGACCCTCCTTCCTGCCTGCCTGCCTTGGATCGCATCCTAGCCGAAGATCCCAGACAGCTAGGTATGTACTATGTAGATTAAGCTATGCATAGCAAACAGGCAAGCAGGTAGCTAAATTAGCTAACTACTTAGCTAGCTATGCGTGGGTGTGAACCAAGTGAAGGTTGGATAAGCTTGGGGGTAGCATGGGATCTTCGCGCGTGACCCCCGAAACAATCATATCATGAAAAAAAAAAAAAAACAATCAAACCAACCGCCAGATGGCTCGGTCCGAGGCGGGATTTGGTTCGGGTTGTTCCCTTTGCGCTCAAGCAGGCTAGGAGAGGAGACCTACTTACCATCTTCTTAATCGACCTGCCTATAGGCGTATGCTTGCTTGCCGACCTTCAGGAGCCACTGAAGTTTGAGAGTATGTAGGTAGGCATGTAGGTTAGATGGGTAGCTGAAGTATAGAAAACAGGTATAAGAAAACAAAGGATTGGAGGGACTATAGAGGTCAGTTATTCTGCATAAGCGAGTTTCGCGTCTGACACAATGATAGCCTCTTTTGTATATTTCTGCATTTTGAAGTACGCACTAGCCTGTACCCAAGTAGGCAGGCTCGTAGACAGGCAAGTTAATTACCCCACGTTTCCCGATGATTTGGACGAACAACGAAGATCCCTGGTTATATCCATGCGTAAAGGCCTGGCTGCGACTGCGTAGCACCACGCAAGGCCGACCAACCAGGCAATAAATTGCATTTTCATCGACATAGAAGAGTGACGGGTCGAAGAAACTCAAATAGCGCTCGGACTGTGCCGTCGGGGTACCTTGCAGCAGCAGCAGTAGTACCAGCAGTACCAGCAGCAGAGCTTTAACTTTTCGTTCCCTTGTCGTATTGCTTGTCGAAGCGACCCAGGCCGGCGGGTCGGATTGGAGAGAAGACACTACCTACCGTAGCTCTGTCTCCTATTATAGGTAGCTGGGGTAGTGAGAAAGCTACCTATAGAGACCTACTATCCTGTTATTGTGTCCGTATGCAAGCCTTATTCGCAGGAGTTGTTTCTCTCGCGCGTAGACAGCGGCCCATCACAATTAAACAACTGTTCGCGTCGAGTCATTTCAAGCCCTTCGTCTCACTTGCGTATAGTCTACGCTTCCTAGGTGCATGGATGTCCCATTCTCCATCGGGTTTGCAGTGTTCACCGGTTTGTTCTTTCGCTCGAACGGGTTCGTATTGGACGAACGGAGCGCCACTGGGGGTGAACATTCCTTCTCCAGCGCACCATTTCCGTTCCCTACTCCTCATGTCTATACTATCACCTATGCGCTGAGGGGGTTACCTCGCGACAAGTTGCTGGTAGATAGTCGCTAAACCAAATGAATGCCGGCTAGAGTACGTAAGTAGTCTAGCTGCATTATATAGCTAAGTAATGCAATTTAGACTATCCAGGTGAAGGGGGTGCAGTCCGACTCTCCACAAATGCCTGCATGCTTTCAACAAGTAGTACGATGTGGGAAGAACATGCTACCCCTCGCGGCCTATGGTGATGTGATCTCACCCACCCTTATAGTGTGTAGAGACAGCCACGGAGGAATCAACCCCCCGGTCTTTGTTGAAGAGTAATGATGGGTAGGTAAGCTGCTTGCGGCTGGATGCATCGATTGATACGATACCTTCGCCGGTTCGATGTGAAGTCGAATTCGCTCCATCTACAGCCGGTTCTCAATCGGAGGCCGTACTGGACCAGGAGAGAGGGGAAAGCGTGTACATGGATAGGGGCTATAGCGAGAAGACTCATCCGACTTGCTTTACGACCGCGTGGGTCTGTACTAATTTCATTTGGCGTGATGCTGGGGCTCTCGAAGCGATAGTATTAAGCCGTTAAACCTGCCCGTCCGCAAAGACTGGGTAGGTGATACAGCACGAAGAAGGGGATTCGACGAAAACGGGTCATCGCATGGGGAACCTAGTAGCCTTCTGATGATCTAGGTTAGACTAGTCGGAATCGAATTGGAGTAAGTAGGTCTTAACGCTGCAACTTCACTACGAAGTCACTCGTCTCCCATGTATGTCGTTCGTTGCTGGACCTGTCTGCCCCGCACGCCTGGAGTACGGTATTAGCAAGGCCGCATTAGTATAAACGAAAAATAGGCAAACGGTGGTGGAAAACGGTGCGGCCCGTTCTGACTAGGCTGGTACAGCAGATGGATCTAAAGCAATTAGTCGTGGGGGCGCGGATAAACAGAGCCTATAGAGAGACATCCTGGGCGCGCGTGGGGGAATGAGATAAAAGATCATGATATATTAAGTGGTTGCACATCTTCGGTGAGCAATTGGGCGGCGGGAGAAGGTGATGCTGTGCGACCAGCCTTCCGCTATGTGCCCGCGAGGCTCCTTGCCCTACGCAAACATCTATCTCCAGACGCACCGATTGTACTTCATAGACTATAGCCAGCTACATATCTAGGGAGGGAGGGCGAGCTATGACACAGTGATCCAAACTCCAGGGTATCACAACCAGTCGCTATTCATTCTGAAACAAAAAAAAGGTTAAAAGAAAGAAAATGCATAGACTTCGTTTAATTGGTACATGGGTGTAGAAAGTATGACCACCAAAAAAAGAGTGCAACTTCCGGGGTGAGACATGCGGATGTGTGGCTTTTCATAGCCAAAAGTCTTTTAAACCTCGACTATTTGACACCCCGGGGTCAGAGCGAGGAAATGTGTTAGAATCCGTGCGAGATCCCATGCGAGAGCCGACATATTTGGATGCTTTGTCGGTGCCGTTATCTCTAATACTCATTGGCGCGACATCAGCAGGCTCGTCACGCCACCAGAAGTAAAGCACGTCATGTTGCCAGCGGTCGATGTCCAATATCTTTAATCTGGAACGGAATGTTGTCCAAAGGAGCTCGGCTTCCATGGCGGAATGATGGAGCTTGTGTAGTAGCCAGCGATTGATATATTCATTCTTCTCCTCGGACGGGGTGTCGGATAGTAGAGTGTGCATGGTAGCTTCGCGCGCAGCTTCTTTCATTTGCTTCGCCCTTATGGGTGCGTGAGGTGGAAGCTGAAGGGCCAGTTTGAGAGATTGCTTTGCGGTCTGTGGGAAGCCGTGGAGCAAGTGTGTTGGGTTGGAGAGGAGGACGGGAAAGACAGGATGTGCTAAACTCGCAGATTCGTCGTTGCTATCGAATGGACTGGGTGCAAGGCGTATCTCATCCCAGTAAAACGAGTCCACTCCAAAGCCTTCCTGCTGAAAATCGGAGAACGAGGGCAACACGCCGTTCTCTCTGCACTCCTGCTGTAGTATTCGAACCTTTTCCGTGTATATTTCGATATCTTGGCTCGCATCTTGTTCCAGCTCGTCGTATTGCTGTAGCTGCTCATGATCGTCCTTCGTCATAAGACTCATTGCTCTCAATTCGAGGGCCTTCTTCTTCCCAGCATCTCCATAATTTTCGAGTACGGCAAGAGTGTCTTCCGACACTGGCTGAGTTTTCCGGGCATACAGTGCTTTTCGCTTCATCTGCGTGTTCACCAACAGTTCTCTAGCTAGTTGCAGCTCCCCAAAAGCCCTACGTAGCTGCTCGTACAGCGGATGGAAAGTCTCGGGACGATCGCCTGTGATCCCGCGCAAGGTCAAGTCTTCACTGCTGTTGGCATGGCTGTCCCGGTCGTTGTCGTTGTCGGTAGGTGCCGGCCCCAACACTCCTATAGCAGTGTTGTAGAACGTTTCTTCCCGCGATTCTAGATCTTCTTGGCCACGATGCAGCTCATCCATACTCTGTTCAAGGCGTTGCTCAGCTTCCCGGTACTCGAGATGCGCGTTTTGCATGGCCGTGAATAATTGACGTAGTTCATATAGCTGTGTGCTATCGGGAAGTAGTGCTTGAGCAGCATCCATGAATTCTTGATCAGCTTCATTCCTACTCCGCTGTAATTTGCGAACATCGTCTCGCTGGGTTTGGGTATTCCTGAAATTTGCTGATAACGATGATCGTTGATTTGCTAATTGGATATAGTGCTCGGTCAGACGCCGAGCACTGTCCGTCTCTTCGTTTGATTCAATGTCTGGGCCATCGCCCTCCTGCCACGAAGTGAAGCAGCTATCAGGCTCATCATCGTGGCTCGTATCGTCGTAGCTATATTGAGGATCGGCTGGACTACTGCGCCACCTATCCTGTCTATCTGGTGGGCGTGGTGAATTCCTCGGTTTTGGTGAAATAAGAGGAGGGGGAGGAAATAGTGGCGGCGGCGGTGGTGGTCGAGGTGAATGGTTTAGTGGATGTTGATAGGAGTTGTATGTTGGATACGGGTGTACTGGCGGGTTGCGAAGTGGTCCAGGCCCCCGCGGCACGATGCCCCTGGGTAGCCCCGACGGCAAACCCTTTGATATGGAGCTGCTGGAAAGGATGAGCGGGAGCTGGGGGCGTGAGGAGAGACCGATGTGCACATCTTCATCGTCGGAGGTGAGTGAGTAATCATCAGGATCCGTCGAGCCGTCATCGACCAGAGTATCTTCAAGCGAGAAAGTCACGTCGGTAGCCATGACCGTCTAAGGGTAGATAGGTTCGGCTGGACTCTCGCTGGACGCGCATGGTGGTTCATTTTGGAGGCTATTTATTTATGATGAGTTGTGGGACAACAGCTAGACGAACATGACCACATGCTCACAGCTGCGATGTGGTATACATTTTGAAATATGTAAATATCCTTCTTTTTGTTTCTCTCTTAATTTTTCATTGATTGTTTTACGTTGGTCTCTTTGGCCAAGATAAATGAATAATGCTGACAGTGTTGACGGTATTGATGATATTGACGATGATGACACGCGCTATGGCGATTACTAGTGTAGTGTAGTGTAGTGTAGTGTAGTGCAGCGTAGCGTGGCGTGGCGTAGAGCGATGGGGCAGTCTTCGGGCCGTGCCTTGGCTGGCGATGGATGTAAGTAAGTACATATGTAGGTATGCACTAACTCAATGGGAAAGGTAAAGTGGTTGTGTCCACGCAAAAAATTCGGTAGGTTAGGATGTAGTCTAGCATGTGAGTACCGGAGTGGTGGATCGTTGTTGGCGGGTGTTGTGGGGACGAGACGGAAGTGGAAGGACCCAGACGGGAGGGACAGAGATCGAGAAGACAGAGAGTCGCACAGCACAGGCGATTCATCGTTCGGGGACGGCGGACGACGCAGGTAGCTTATACGTCCACCAACAACACATATGAAATGTGAGATTGGGGGGGAGAGGCTCCAGGTTCAGGTTCGGTCTCAGCTCTTCCCACTCATGTAGGTTGCATTACTAATTAATAAGTGAGTAGGAGATTATATGTTGGTAGAGTCTTGAGATAGGGCAGGAGAAGTAGGTACGGGGCGTAGTACTCTACTGGCCTTGGTATAAAGAACAGGTAATACACCTACCGAACCGAAGGTCACATGGATGGATGATGGGTGTAGGGAGCTACCTAAAGGAGCTACGGAGCTACATAGCCTAGGTATAGGGACGTGTATGATGTACAGCTGTACCTACCCGGGATATTGACGCCTCTGTACGGCTAGGTAGCTGCAGTTGTCTGACTACCTGAATGAAGCTTATCAGGTCCGAACGTAACAAACGGTTGTCCATGCAATCATTCTCCGTTAGCCACTCCCATTTCTTTTCGCTTTCCTTTCCTGTCCTCTCAGCGACCCAGATTTGCCAACTCCCATTTTCCATTTTTCGCATCGCCAATCATCCTCCCGCTAATTGTCATGCCTCATTCCTGTAGCCGACTCTGCCTTTATGTCCGCCACTCCCTTGTACCAGACCCGTCTTAGTTTCCTGGACAGCCACTCACTGCCTATGCGGCGTCGGTGCTACGTGTAAGTACGTACAGCTCTCCAAATATGTCAGGACTCCGACGCGCCAGCGATACGCACAGCGTATGCATGTTTACTAGGTAGGTACATGATCTTATCCAGGGATACCTGGACCAGTACTTTGGCAGAGCCTCATCTGTTAGGGAAGTACTTTCTTTATTGACCCACACACCATCATCCGCTTCACACCCCCTCAAGTGCAATATGATGCCCGGAGTGAGGTTGTGGTACAATGGTCCGCCTTCCGCTACTGGCTGACACTTGCTGGCGTGTTTGATCCCTGCACAACCGATGCTCATAGCTATTAGTTACGGATGAGATTGGCGTCGTTCCCGTCAGAATCTATACACACACATAAGGTAGGTACTTACTTACAATCGAGCTGTCTATCCAACAGCAGGCGGGAGTAGAGAGTATAGGTATAGAAGTGTGGGTTGTTGTAGGTACATTATGACAGACAATATAGTAACGCTAACCTAGTACTTGCTAACTAGGGTAATCTCCGCCAGCTCCCCTTGTCTTCGTCGGCTCGCACAAGAAGACCCTTGTCCGCCTGTTCCTCGATCTCCAGTGTGGGTCATGGTTGTGTTGCGTGCGTCGCTTTGGGAAATTCCAAACTCGTAAGACTAAGACTAGATACAGTATTTACGTATGGGTTAGTATAAGACTGGGTACGGGCCAGAAAACCAACAGGAAGTTTTGTTATTTCCTTCTTTCGTGCTGTGGCGTCATAAAGGTGCCTTGAGCGAGCCATCACAGCTTGTCAGCCCTTTTATTGTTACATTCTTTCTAGGCGGAGGGAGAACCGATATGCATCTGCAGGACGCAGGCAGGCTGCGCTGCTGAACTGAACGAAACTGCATATTAGCGGGGTCTTCGACTTGCCCTTTTGAGAGCTCTGCTGCCAAAGCAGATCCCTGCCGCCATCTCATTGATTATCTATCTATAGAGGCTCCTTCTTGACTATTTTACCGCAACTCTCAGAGACCAATCGCCTTTTCTCGGGCCTCAACCATAAGACTCGTAGTACGTGTTTGATTTGCCAAATTGTCGATGGCCCCGAGTGTTCGCTGACGGGGTAGACACACAGCTAGTAGTGCTACTTGTCCGGAAGCAATCCGAGGTCGGTAGAGCCTGCAGCTAAGAGCCGCATCCTCTCGCACATTTAAGGCGAGACGCGGCATCGGCTAGTTGCCCACGAATTCGTGGAGCCGATGCTACTCGTGCTACGGTCCGCGCTATTTCCGTGCTGCTTTGCTATTCCAATGACGGGGTAGGGCTGTAAAATGGTACAATGCATCGAAAAGGGCATCCAGCAAAGCATTCCCATACCCAATCGTGGGGCCCATGGAGTGAATGGAGATGGGACCCAAACTCGCAGAGATACTTTGCGGTGCGATACGATTGGCAAGGTATATTCCCAGTGCCTGGCAATTTCACCAAATTTCCAATCACTCACACTAACATTTGACTGCAAGGCAAACCTGAGTACGTGTGGAACGAGAGCACGGCCACTGGGAATGACCACCAGCGTACACCTCGCACGGAGGCTGCGATTGATCAGCTAACGTCCAAATTTGGAGAGGTTGACATCAACTCCTCTGGCTACCACGATCAAGGCGTCACGTACACAAACCAGGGTAGCTCGCCAGCAAACAACTCGGGTAGGACGTCCCCTTGCCCACCTAGGCACTTTAGTACTAAATACTAACCTACCACTATGTCTAATAGCCTCAGACGTCCCTGAATCGCCGACCTATACGCATGATGCCAATTACCATGGCTATTCCAATACATATAGAGATAAGGGCAAAGGCATCGCAGACTCTACTTCTCATGATGTCGATTATCAGGGGGGAGTCGGATCTATGCTTCCCCCGGCAAACACTTATAGTCAGCACGGCTACATCGACCGTTAGTTGTCAGATTCCAACAACAGTAACTGGGGCTAACATGAACAGAATCAAACTTGGCCAGTGGACTGGGGGTTAGTGGAGGGGCTTCTACAGCGTCATATACAAGGGATGTTGTAGGAGACACCAGCAACTCCTACTATTCTCGGCCGGATGACCATGGAAGCGCAGATGCAGAGCTTGAACAAGCTTTGAAGGTAAGTCGCGATGAATTACTTGGGAACGACGTTGGCGGACCGTCTACCTCTGGATCTCAATACAATTCCGGACCCATCTATCCCGGTACCTATGACCTGAGTAAGAAAGCATCATACATGCATCCACATGTCAATCCTAACGATTCGCAGACCCGGTCGGCCCCCAGGAGGGCGATATAACGCCTCATGGCACACCTATGCCACGTCGATCGGATTTCGTGGATGAATCAATAATTCGCGGAACTCCGGGAAGTGTGGAGCGGATTGATAACCGTGAGTTCGGCTCCTCAAAATACTAAACCATCGACTGTACTGAAGGCAGCAGGGTTTGTTGTAGAACATTCTTTCAAGTTCCAACCCGGCGAGGTTAGTATGCCAGACTTGTATTCACAAATATGTCTTCTAATGACGTTGCATACAGGTCTTTAAGATCCTGTGGTCTGAACCTCAAGGTCAAGTTCCTGGGGGCGCCACGATTTCTGATATTAGGACCATTGAAGGTGGGACTGGCCAATTCTATGTAGGCTTCCGTAGGTTCATCATTGTTAGCACCGATGAGAGCCATCATAGTACCTGCGTGTAAGGTTCCCTTCCACTCCACCCGCTAGTACCTTGCTGATAGTAAAGAAGGCCAATCTTGACGTATGATCGGCAAGGATGTGGCAAGAGAGGTGTCCGACCGAGTAAACACGGTATTATTTACGCAATGGGCCAGAGACCTAAACTACTTAGAGATGAACCTGACCTAGGCTTTGATCCGGTGCCCCTTGAGATGTATGCCGAAGGGGAGACGCTTGCGATGCAGTCTCGAGTAAACTATTCCAAGCTTGTCACGATCGAACACAACGTCAAAGTGTTTTTCATTGGCCGCATCCCTCCAACTTATTTCCAAACGGTCCAATACGCAGTGGACAAATGTTGGAACGATAAAATGCATAAGTCGAGCAAGAAATCCAGACGATGAAGAATGTTCTACATACCGCCCGAAAATCCAGGGCTGTTCCCCTTGGAGGCACCTACAAACATACCAATTACGTTGAAACTGGGTGATATTTATCTCCCTCTCCCATAAGTTGCTTAAATCCTTACCTAGCAGCTTAACGATGACCTTCTACTCATTAACCTACCACGTTTCCCCCTATTACTCTCTATCGCCATCCATCCTGATATACACGATTACGATTGATTAGCCTTGGCTAAACAGGGCCATATGCGGATTGCAAAGGGATTATCATAACGATTTCGGACGATAACCACACTGGCTGGCTATCTTGAGCGCTGAACTTGGCGAGAACGACAGAAAACTAGGATCGGCACAATTTCCTTTCCACCTGACGACATGACGATTATTTCATCTTTTCAGAACATCCAGACCTTCCTTCTACAAATTTCCCAAAGACTACGACAGACACTTTTGCTTTCTCACACATCTTGAGAGGCTACTTTGCTATTCTATTAATCGATGTATTGCTTATGTGGGGACATATCTGAGTTTATATGGCACTTGTCTACTTAGGTATATCTGTTTCCCTTAGTCGGTTTAGGAGAAAATTGATATCTAGAAGGATCTCGAAATTTTTGTTGATTTGCACGATTTCTCTAGTTGAATAGTGGTTTAGTTTACGAAATACAGTCATTCCCACTCGAATTTCAATATTGTGATGTGATTAATTCATCCGTATTGTTTGCGTGTGTATGTACCTATTCTACATGATGGGCGCTTAGTCCATATTAACCAGCAGACTTCGCGAAGCCAGCTATTTATTGATTTATTGCTTGTCTCGTCAAGACGTGAAAAATGAGCGACCAGTTCTACCCATCCCACGTTCCGTGCCCGCCTGCCATTTCGGATGCCTGTGTGGGCAAGCATCTGCAAAGATCACATCAATTCGTATCGTGCGTCCCAAATCAAGAACTCGCCCGTGCCGTCTGACAACCTCGTGAGGAAGACACGAAACAGACGGACGAACAAAATAACAAAACGCCGACTACCGACAGTAGCGTAGCGTCGACGAGATCGTCACGCTACGGCCCGTCCGAATACCCCTCCCGTTCTAGTTCGTTCTCGCTTTCTACTTCACTTCACTCACTCCCTCGCCCGCATAGCCTCCCGCCTCTTCCGCCGTCTCTCCTCCGAATACTCAGTCCCAGTCCCCGAAACCGAGCTCCCAGCCACGCTGCTCTCCGCCCCCGGCGCCGCCGACGGCGACGAGATGCCGGGGATGTAGTGGCGGTACGACTTGGTACCGAGATCGCTGCCGTCGGCGATGTCGCTCTCCGGCACCCAGGAGGACGGGGGCGGCAGGTAGCGGCCGGAGCCGATCAGGGGGTCCCCGGCGCCGACGTTGGACTCCTGCTCCTCGACGATGGCGCTGGCGGGGTTGCGCAGGTCCGCGCGCTGGTAGCTGAAGTCCCGTCGGGAGGAGGACGAGGCGCCGTGGCGGTGGTGCGAGGACGACGAGGTGGAGCCTGAGGAGCGGGCCAGACGCCGCGCCTCGGCGCGCAGGCGCTCGTTCTCGCGGTTCGAGGTGCGGTCGGCGGTGCTGTAGACTTTGCGGATGCCGCCGGCCTTCTTGTTCTTGCTGCTGCTGGTAGTCGCCGTGGGGGCCTGGCTTTGCGTGTCGGTTGTGATCTCGCTGGCTGTCTCGTAGTACTCTCTAGAGTTGGTATTGCTCCGACGCTTGTCCTTCGTCGGTGTCGAAGTTGGTGTGCTCTGGCGGTTTGAAAGTAGAGAGCTGCCCGCGACGGTAGACATCTCCGGGTTCGTGGAGCCGTCCCATTCAGATCCCTCGGATTCCTTGTTCAGCCCGCCGACGCGTGCCGGGCGCTCGTGGCGGTAGGCGCGTAGTTTCTGTTTGGCGTCGGCTTCGGCGGCTTCGTCGACGAGGACGCCGTCCTCGCCTACCTTGCGGCGGCCCTTCTTGCGATCACGGCGCTTCTCGTGCTCTCTTTCCTTCTTCTCCCTCGCGCGGCGGCGGCGTTCACGGCCGGCGATATCCGAGGCACCAGCCGTGATACCAGTCAATGTGCTGACCGTGTCGCTCGTGTCGCCCGTCATCTGCGTCAGCCCGCCCGTGTACTCGGTGGCGCCATCGTCGACGTCCTTATACACAGAACCACCGCCGAGGTCGGTGCTCGGCGTGGCGTTGGACAGGATGGTGCCGTTAGGCCCTCTCCGCCGCAGGACGGTCGACTTGTAGTCCTCCCAGTCGTTGTCCTTGAAGTGGAAGCCGCCGTTCTTGGCCCAGAAGAAGAACCAGATGCCCGTCAGCACGAGGCCGACCCCGATCAGCCCGAACAGCACGAAGATGAACGTGTTGTTGATGTTGTTCGGGTCCGTCACCCCGATCGACGGGTCGATGGCCTGCGGGTCCGAGTTCGTGTTCTGGTTATCCCGGGCGAGCAGAATGCTACGTGCGGCGAGGGGGCCGAGTTGGGAGAGGTGCTCTGAGGCTGCTTGCACCGCTTGGGAGTGCGTGGTTGCGGCTGAGGAGAGGATGCTGCGGGCGTGGGCAGCTAGAGATGGGAGGAGTGGTGCCATTGTGACACATAGATGGCCAGGCTCTTTTGTTTTATTGAAATTTGGTGAGTGTGCTGGATTAAATGTGTTTCTAGCGAGGAATGTGAGGATCAAGTTGTAGTTGTGACAGTTGTATCCTGACCTTTCTGCCTGTCGTTTGTTTGCTGGGACTCGGCTGGCTGGCTGGTGAGTTTCCGCCGGAAAACCCAGCCAAGTCAATAATGAAAGCCTCCAATCAGCTCAATACTATGATGGCTTCAATTCCTAAGGTGGGATCCGGAATCTAATATTGACAGTGCTGTGGTGACTCGTGGGCTCCTGCGTGTTTGGGTATGTATGTGTATGTTAGAATTGAGGAGAATGTCACGTAACGCCAGAGTAAAGTGATATGGAGATAGAACAGGCCACAATACTCCTGGTTGTCCCACGGTCTCCAAGGGCAATGAATGCATGCACTTAGGTTAGTTGGTGGGGTGGGCTGTGAAGTTGGGCGTATCAAGCGTTAGGTTGGCCCAAGGTGGATGGGCTGCGGTTGCACGAACCCACAACTTACGACGAGTGACGTCGTCCGCTGTGAAAAGTCAACAAACCTCTATCAAAAATAACAGTGGCCGGGCAACAGCCGCTAACTAACCACGGGGAAGAACTTCGGGCACTAAGCTGGTGTGGTGGGGCTCTTGCAACAGGGAGGAAACCCCCCTAACGTCTCACCATCCGGCTGGAACAGATGCTGTTTTTAGTGTGCCTATTTAGTACCTATTTGGTACCTATTTAGTGCAGTCGGCGCCGCGGGAAGGGCTTGATCCACGCTGTCACTCGCCCAAACCTCCCCAAACCCTGAATTCCATTATTATTATTACCATTAATAGACAATAGCCAACAATAGTTACTTACTTACAAAGCAAAAACCCCAGCTCCTCCCATCCATCTAAGTCAAACCTTACCTCAGGTTGCTATGCTATGCTATACCTTCACCAAGACACCGAACAGAGTAATCGTCTAGATCTTCCATCATTCGCTCGCTCGTTCTGTTCCGCGACCCCTCTCGTCTAGGCCTTCCTACAATCAACCCGTAGGCAAATCACGACGCGCCACACAATACTGACAGACAGACAAAGTCCCTCAAAAGCAGGGAAGGAGGAACAATGCGTCGTGTGTGTGCCATCGCCGCCAATCACAGCCGCTGGTCGTCTTCAGCAGTTCATGCGTTCCCGTCGATCCGTTCGGCCCCTCTCGCATACTCATCTTCTACTCATCACCTACTATGCTTATGTACCACAGTAATTCCTTATTAACACGCCCGGTCGAGTTCCCGAGTAGGTGGGTGTCAAGATGCTAATAAGTGTGGTAATGCCATATTATGCGTAGTAGGCAGTAAGTATTATTATATCTGCATCTAATCTATCTCATGCTATGGGCCCCCAATTAAGGGACATATTGTCTAAGGGGTCTCAGTTCGCCGACACTGACACTCCTTATAATGCTAAGTGCCTATCACATTCAGAAATCCGGTAGGCTAAGGCGACGAGATAATACTAGGTACCTGTTCAAGATCGGCCGGTTGGCGAATCACTTAGCGCACATCTTCTCGGCCATCCGATCATCGTGCCATGCATCCATTGGAGTTGGACTCTTTCACTGGCTTACGTGCATCATCCTGCTTTTATGTCCGTGCGCCACAATGCATTGGAGTTACCTACACTGAAGACACCGTTGCAGCGTGGAGTTGGGAGGCGCATACGCAGCAGGAAATACAATACAAGATGGATATAAGTATAAGCAGTGTGTAGATTATTAAGTAGCTTATTGTGTAGTGGCTACAGATTCTATAGGGGAATAGGATAGTTGGTTGGCAAATGACAAAATAAACCAATATCATCCGTCCAACAGAGACCCTCCCAAGTATGCGAATGCACTATTCTGTCCATCAGCGCCTAGCCCCAAGCGGTGTTTGTTCGTCCCATCAGTGATACTATCTTTGCCACATATGAAACGTCATTCCCGCCCCATCTCGGCGCTTAATGCCGACAAACCAGACCAAGTGCCCATACCCCAATCATGGCGCTCACGTTTGGTCGGGAGCTTAGTCTCATGGCCATCCCAACCTATGCAACATTACCAAAAGGCAAGCCTTCGTGTGAAATAAATGATTTCCAATGCGAACAGAAGCGCGAGCTTCATCGCTGTACAGGTTGATCTATCGGTCCAACTCTTATGCCATGGCTATGGGAAGAACTCGGCTTCAAAGCACAGGGTATCGCACGTAGCATGGCCCAGCCAAGACTGCGTGAAAGAAGACAAACAAACACAAAAATAACGCTGCTAAGACGTATAAGAACAGAACAGAAAGCGTAGACATGATTATATGAGAACAAAAAAAGAACGTCCATCACTTTTCCGATATCGTCATCACAATTCCTTGGACTCATCTCTCATATACAAGGGCACAAGAACGTGTAGTGCCCTTGACAAAAAAAAGTAACAATTTCGCAAAATGAAAAATGAACTGAAGAGGGAGATTTTTTCTCGGGGGTTGTCTCCGTAGTCGTCAACACCAGTAGAACGTCCAATTTGACTTCGTATTTAGCGACTAGTCGGGATCGTAAGTGGTTCATCAGTACGACGAATCATAGTCGTCATACTGTTGTTGTAGCCGGGAAGGCGTGTATGATGACGAAGGCGCAGGAAGGCCTCGGTATGCTCGCCCCCGATCTATGCGACTCCTTCGCTCATCACCCCATACCGAAGTTCCACGATCACTGCCAGTGCGTGAGGATCCGGTTCGGCCAACGCTGACCTCGCCACCTTCCGTAGAGTGAATCTTGACGTTTCCAACCTCGACGACACAGCCGGCAGAAACCTTGATCGTGATGTCATCTTCTCCGCTGCTAGATCGAGTGGTGTGGGTTGTCGCCGAGTGTTTGTATTCGCTTTCATCCCGGCTGGCGCTGCTTCGAGTGGATCGGCTGCTTCCACCTGTCTTGGCCTTTCGGAGAGCATCGGCAGTTAGAGCGGATGTCATCCCGCCGCCCATAGTGTCTTGATACCGCGAAGCACTCCGCATCTTGTCTTCGACATCGATATGAGATCTTCGTCGACTCCGTGACCTGGGTGCAGGCTCCTCCTCGTAGTAGTACTCTACATAGTCGCCATCCCCTTCTTCGTCGTCTGAATAATCGAAAACCGATTCACTGGGAACATCGAAGCTCTGGCGGCGGTTCTTGAAGGGGGCGGAACCGTATTCGACCCCGGATCCGCGCCGAAGAATGTCGGGGACATTTAACAAAGATTCATCATCCAGCTCATCATCATCGAATACCACAGATTTTCTATGGTTATTATTCGATGGCTGTGGTTTAAGTATTCTAGGTTCTAGACGTTCTGGACGTTCTAGGCGCTCTGGGCGTTCTAGGCGCTCTAAGCGTTCGCGTTCCATCCGGTCTATACGTTCTGGGCGTGTGGATTTAGGCCGAGGCGGTGGCGGCATACGCTTGCGGTCTTCCTGCTCCTTGATCTCTTTGCTAACCTTTCTTGATACGGAAGAACGCCGTGCTAAGGATCTGTCTGGAGAAGCCTCATACTCGTAGGAATTGGACGATGAGCGAAAACCCATAGATGATGAAGGCCGCCTGAAGCGCATTGCTAAGTCCCTTGGAGGAAAGGGGTGATCCATTGGAACAGGTAGCGGGTGAAGGGGTGGCGGCGCCATAGGGCCAGGGCCGGGGAACGGGGGGGCCTGCCATGACGGCGGAGGAAAGGACGGTGGGGGGAACGAGGGCGGCGGCATCATAACCGGAGGTTGGTAGAAAGCAGACCCAGCCATGGGTGGTCGTGGCGGAGGTGCTCGTGGATTGGGCGGATAATACGATTCTGGGCGGGTTTGTGCGCGGGGTCTGGACGGGGCTGTACTGTGAGGAATGGCATAGTACGCCGATGATTCATCTGACAGCCGAGATGAGGGTGCCGGGGCTGTCTTGGTCGATCGTATGCCAGGCCGCTGTTTCGGAACGATAACGGCGCTCGACCTCCTCTCGTCTTTCGGCTTCATTTTCGACTTGCCTTTGCTTGTCGTCGGATGTGCGGTAGAATCTGAGGAATCAGTCGAGCTGCATTTATCGCTGGTGCGCCGTGAATCTCTCCGGGTCTTACTTGTATTGGGCTGCTGTTTGCGAGGGCTGCCAGGGGCCGTAGACCGGGCGTATTTTGGTTCAGTTCCCGAAAGGACGTGGCCATCATCATCGGCATCCTCCACGCACGCAACATGCGGGTATGATGCACGTTTCGTTGGCATGATGGGCTCACTTTAGAATCACTCTAGTAGAAGTGGTTCGATAACAATACGGATTGAGCACGTAGTGAAGAGTGAAGATGCCTTCGAAGGCAGGCTCCAGGCCGGTGCGAAGGTATCTAAGCAGAGTTCGGCGATACAGTCGTTATAGTGTACCTAGCTAATCGGTTAGTGGGTTCCAGATGTTTGGGTAGAGTTTGCGATTGACTTTGACTATGCAGGTAGCGTACTAGGTAGCTTTGAGTTGGTTGATCTAGTCAAGTGCCTCGTAGCTAATAGAGAACTTGAGTGGGGGTTGCTCTGGGATATAATGTGTCTCAATGCCCCTGATGGGAGAAGGAAAGAGGACGGGTGAGCAAAGAGGATGCTATGTGAGGAGGTATTTGAAGAGAAAGGCAATTGGTACCATTCGTGTGTATGTGTCACAATAATAGATGAGCTAAGAGGGTAGAATTTCCGAAGGGGAGGGTCGTCTGAGGAGGCGGATATAGGCCGATGGGATGGGTAAGACGACACGGACAAGGTCACCGTAGGAACACTGTCGCAACACTTTCTTGGCGGGGGGACAGTTGGGCGACGATGGTTGGCTGCGCGAGGGGGGCAAGGGGTCGGAGACTGTATAGAGTGTGTAGAGAGTGTATCTGGGTGTTGTTGCCGTTGTTGATAGGACGACAAGAGAAATGATCTTGGTTGGCTGGCCGGTAGGATGTGCGGGTTAGCGGTGTCTATCTGATGTGGTAGTGTGTGTAATAAGAAGGGGACAGGGAGAGGCGTATGAAATAAGTGTTGCCGATACGACTTACTATCTATGGGTTGCACATCGGTTGCGCAGTCGTGGTATGTAGGATTGAGAGTGCAGGGAAGCGGTTGTCCTCGAGCAACGAAGGAGGAGTGAGAGCGGTACAAGGTTGGTCGGATTGGAGGGGGGTTTTTACCAGACCACTTAGATGGCTATGGTAGGCAGGCAGTCCAGTCCCCTAGCACGTAGGTTATGTACTCAGTTGGTATGCGGAATGGGAAAAGAGGGGGGAATCCTGGAGGAGCCTAGCCCAGGGAGTGCAGGCGGGCGGGTAGTTCTCGAGGGTGCTACCGGTTATCGATATTGAGTTGGTTCGAGGGGTTCGCCCACTGTATGTGCACTATCGATAATGTAAACTAGGTACCTAAGGTATGCCGTACAGAATACCTGTACCTGCACTGCGGTAGCCCGGTGTATCCACTGAGGGTAGTGATATTGTGACAGGTAGTCTTCAAGCTGGAGAGGTAAAAAGAAAAACGTTAGTGAGTCTCAGAGAATTTTTTTCTCCCTCGCCGGTTCGCTGGGTATGCAGATAGGTAGCTTACTTTACACACACACTACAAGCGTGGCTTACAAGTGCTTGCAGCACTATAATCGCCTAGACCTTGTACAGTTGGTGCACTTGGCGCCCTATTCAGCGCGAAATGTCCCGTTCTTCCTGTTGGCTAGAGACGGAGATTACCCAAGCATGTACTCTGGTATTCGAGCAAGATCCAGACTGATGGAGCACCGGATGTATGGAGACCCTGAAACTGATCGCCTCGTTCCGTGTCTTCTGGGGTTTGACTGATCCGACGACAACCATCAACGAAGCACCAATGCAGGGTTTTCCCTGTCGTGGGTTCGTCTTGTCATGCCAGTAATCAGAGGATCGTCGGGGTGGTGCTCGCTATAGTGGTGCTGATCTACACCTATGCGCGTCTCTAGTTGCAAAATGCTATCGTGAGGCGAGCGTGGTGGCAAATATTGGGCTAGACAATACAACAACAACTACCGCGTAGTACAATGTAGTGCAGCGCAGGTAGGGAGGCAGGTAGGTAGGTAGGTAGTCAGGAGGTTATGTGTGTGGGTGGGTGGATGGGTGTCTTTTCGGTGTAAGTCAACGGATGGGTTCGTCCTGATAGTTTGTGGTGTAGGTAGGTAGGTAGGTGGGTAGGTAGCTTGAGTGGAACAGGATCAAAAAGATGTGACTTTGTACAGTATGATCTGTTGCGGTACTAGGTTTGGTCCAGGAGGAGTTCTAATAATTTCAAAAGGTGAAGACTGTTTTCTTCGGGGAACCAAAACTCTAGAGAAGACGTTTCGAATGCCTCTCGACAGAACAGAGGGGAACCTGCGGGTGAATCTGTCTGTGGCGTTTTAATGCCCAAATTGGGATTTGGGTACCAATACTGCTAAAATTCTCAAGAATCTGAATAAGCAAGACTTGCGGCCGTACTCTACAACACCAGCGGATAATAAAACTTGGTCAGGGAGAAAAACAAGAAACCTTTGTTCCGGTTTGTGGTTATTTTGTGGCTCTACAATTGACTGCATGTGAGTTTTTTTCAAAGAATTAAAACAATTCAAAACTTGGGAAAGGGTGGGATGTTATGTCCGATCCTCTTCGACAACGCACACGTATGTATGTACCTAGGTATGCACATTAGGTATCGCACCGCCATGCCCGTCCGGCCCTATAGCTCCATCCAGACAGTCTCAGACGGCGACACATTATTTGCTCGTTAAATCTAGGCACTGGGTTTGCAGGAAAAGAGAGAGAGGGAAAACAAAAAAAAATGGATGCCAACGCAGTCCCATACGCATACCACATCTACTCTACTGTACTGTAGTCTACTAGTTCAAGATAGAGAGAGACACAGTACCTACGGTACTACATTACATGGCTCAAGTCCCACCAACCTGCCACTCGGAGCCACCTACAGTAATAAGGGAGCCTGCATTAGCCAACAACTCGTCCACGCTCTCGATGGGGGGCCAATCCATACAGAGCTTATGTAGGTGGACGATGCCATCCAGATCCACCCATCGCCCTCGACCAAAGGAGTCATCATGCGCTTTCGCGAGATGAGGTCACGCGTGACTCTCGTGCGCGGACGCCCTTTCGAGTGCTCTAACTCGCTGCCGTCTGCGCGCTGGAGAGAGGACGTGGCATAGTGTCGGGGGCGGTCTGCGCACCCTGGGCTGTCGCTGAACACTTGTCCGAACACAGGGCAATTGGCCCCCGTGCCAGTCGACACGGTGTAGCATGCCCGTGGATTATCTCGACTGTATCGTAGCCGACGACGAATGGCAATTGAATATCAAAATAACAACGAGTTTCACAGTGGTGGCCGTTTTCCTATTTCTGGTTGACACCCCCAAACCCCCAATACGATGCGATACCCAACAAGAGATTTACTCGTATTTCCCGCTGTCATCCGTCCTGGGATTTCCAAGGAATCCCATCAAACCCGTAGGTTTAGCATGAGAAGAACATACGACAATTCTAGATCTAGCCACCGCACTGTTGTCCTTTTCGAGACCCAGGTTTAGCCAGTGTATGCTGTATTTCACAATTTGCTAGTTCGTGCAGGTCGGTTGGCTCACCTAGTCTACGAGATAGGACAGCGTATGTGGCTGTGTTGTTACCTCGACCGTACGGGATACAGATGCAGCAGTCCTGCATAACAATCTTACAGCCTATAGTCTAGGTGTGGAAAAGGGCAACTGCTTACTTACATTTGATAGTTAAACAAGCCGTGAGGATAGCCAAGGCTCTTTTTCTCTCTCTTCTTTACTTGCTAGATATGACAAGCAGGATTCGCAAGTCTTGCGTGCATGAAGGCGTGCCTAGTACCGTCAACTACGGTTCTTATGCAAAGCGAAGGTGAGCTGTGTATATCCTAGTATGCCGGGCTCTTAAACTCATGCACACGCCAACACGAGATCATTCATAAGCAACTCCGCCATCACCATGAAGGTAGGTTGACTGTCCTGCAAAATTTACGCTCCAGAGACGCCTTCTCGTCATAAGTACCAGAGGTATACTAAATCTTAATTACCTAGGCTCTATCCGTAGCTAGCTTGAGAAACTAATTGTTCGGCAACACTGTAGAATCTAGTGGATGAGAATTGTCGAGGCGGCATGGACTTGTACCACCATTGATACGCAAGTCCGAGGCGTCGTCAACAAAGCCATGCTCTAACAACAAAGCAAGGGATGATGAGATGTGACAGCTCTCATAGGGCGCCTGTATGAACGTCTGCCTTCGATCCTCATAAGATATGTTGATGTCCCAAGCGGCACTGGAAAATTTTCTTTGTGACGAGGATATATTGGTGTTTTCGTGAAAGTTATCCTCTGTGGGGTTCAGGACAGCTGGGACTTCCTGGATACCAATCACCGCGTCACAGCGAGCCTCACCGCTCTTTCGACCGAAGGAACATTCCCACCGCGTCATTGCGTCCCAGCCTCCAGATTATCGATACCGAGCCACGCCACGATGGTATCGTGCTAAGTGCTTTTTGGTAAAGCCCATCTTGAAATTTGCGGCAATACTAGCCGTCCTGCGTCAAATTCCCAAGTGACGTGGTTCTCTCTCCGCTCGGAAGAATATGGGTCCCTCGGCCTCACGGACTTCCGCTCAGTCGTGATAGACAGCTGTGGCCTCACCATCGCTTGAAGCCGCAAAAGCCGAGGCGATATACTAGACGTTTCTAGCCGCAAATCGCGCCCATGAATATGGGCCGTGTCACAAGACCGAGCCTACCCCAAGGATGGTTAAGATATGCAAGTGTTTTCGTCGTTCCTACGATCATGCCAGTAATAGGTAGCCAACCAAAGCACTATCAGACTAAGTCAGCCTCAGTTTGCTTGCATATTTCCCATTAGCTAGATGGCTTAAACAGTAGGTAACCTAGATTCGCGTCATCAATGGTTTTGTCCGACGCACATATCGTAATCTCTATTGGACAGACAGTTCTATTGCGAGTACTAGACTTTCAAACGGCTCTTCTCCGGAACGAAAGGCCCTATGCAATACCGATTGGATATTTCGCACATACGATGAGCATGTACCAATAGGAACATGCTCAGTAATACTGGCCTGTAAGATGAGCGTCAACGTATGTTCCGTTCCGATTCTCCACCTAACAGTATGACGATGCCGCATATCGGCGAAAGAACAGAGGGCTATAGCTTCAAAGTGCCCAGGATACCGATGCCAAATTCAACGCAAATGACCTCATTGTCACTTACCGGAAGGCTAAGGCTGGGGGATTGCAATACCTGTCACCAGGCTTAGCCCTACATGATTTAGACAAGATGGGAAGGAATTGACAAAACGCTGCGATACGCATATTCCTCCTGTTTCGACAGCAGGTAGACGAGAACAGGTTTAAAACTTCACCGGTTAGGTCTTGCTCCCAAAGCAAGGGAGCGCAGCAGACGGATCAGACCATCGGCATTGCTTTGAACAGGAGGCAATCTGCCGAGTATGGTTGAAGGACCGGGGAGACGTTGAGCTTGAGGCTCAATAGCGGTTTAGGCCGAGTCCTGGCCCATGAGAGCAGTCCCGGTTCCCGGCTGAGCAGTCTTGTCAGCCGCCTCTTAACAAATATCAGACAATGGCAGATATGATTCGCCGTGGATGATATTGCCACGGTCACCTGGTCAGGGCTTGAAATCAACTCCTGTCGATCTTCTCGAGATACCCCGTCGGTCTTCCCAGTCTTGAGGTGAGTAGCAGATCAACTGATTGACTCCCTTGACGGGTCGCTCATCATGAACTTGGGGAACGGCTGACACGCATTGTTTATGAGCAGCCCTATTCGCCCAGATCTTCGGCTGGATGCTCAGGTCCCAGGCGGGTAGATCTCGATACCCAAGAATGCGCAAGGCGTAGTGTAGCGTACCGAGCGCGGCACGGTCCTTTGCAGGTACCAAACTCTATCTACCTTCAATCCTGGCTTGTCGACGTCATAGCAGATTCAGAGGAAAACATTGCTCCAAAAAACATGGCAGTATGACCTCGCCGGCTGGCACTTGATCGGAGTGGGATCGGCGATGGCAACAAACTAAGTCGCACAAGGAGGGTGCAGCAGCGTGCAGAGAGGGTGGATGAGGGAGTCCTCTTGGTTGCCCGAATCATCAAATGCTGATTGGACGTTTTCGGGCACTTTTGGTTCCGCCTCACGTGGCTGGTTGTAGGCCTCACGTGACAGTTCTTCAGCGGACTTACTCGGTGAGTTCCGCCCTATCTAGGTATAGCACTATCTCAGTACCTATCCTGGCCTATTAGGTAGCTAAGTTATCGCGATCTGCCGGCCCTATCACTGGACCTTTCAGCAGACTCGAAGCCCCTAGCTGACACGGGCTAAGCCGAGCCTCGACAATAGTGATCAGCGACCAGGTTATTAACCTTAAAACTAGCGAAAGATCCATCTAGGACCAATCCACGATATAATTGATACTCTCGAGGGCTTCATACATAGGTATCCCGAGGATCGACAAAGTGAACCCCTCCTCCCGCCCCCCTTCCTCTTTCTACTTACATATTCTATAACCCTGCTAGGTCGGTAGTAGATTAGGCAAGCCTACCCATCTACATAGGTAGTATGTACATACAGCATCACTACCTACTTACCAACCTTATCTCCCACCGCCTACTAGCACATGCCTCAGATGAAGAGAAATAGCAAAACAGAATGAGAAACACAAAAAAGACAATGAACTCAAGGCGAAACACACCAAAAGATAGAGGGCAACTCCGAATCGGGGAATCGAACCCCAGGCTTGACGGCACCTTCATGATATGAGAGCGTCAAATGTTAGCCACTACACCAATTCGGAGAAAATCATGGGTATAGGTGGGATTGAACCACCGACGTTGGACTCGCGGGGAATCGAACCCCGGACCACTCCCAATTCCTCGTGTGCTCCTCGGACGAGGACCAGCAGATGCTAAGGGAGTATTATACCACTAAACCACAAGCCCCAAGAGGAAGATATGAGCTTCCTGTGTGGATTTGTGGCTCACTAAAATGAGCTTTGACGTTTTGCCTTGGCTGGATGTTTTGTGGTGCCGCTAACGAGCCACACCCCCGAAGCGAGCGAGTCAGGATGTCTGCCTCCAGCTTGGATGGAGTGTGCGTGAATTGAGGGTCGAAATACCTATCTGTCCTCTGGATACTACAGTATGCCGGTACTCTACCTAGTTTTGAGTAGCATCGGACCTCCAACAAGTGTGGCTTTATACAGCATACAAGGAAAGCAAATGCGCGCAGATACTGGGAAAATGCAAGTCATCATGAAGACACCCCGGGTCGACAAGGTCCAATTTCAACTCCCGAATCCTTCCGGTGAGGGGCATCGCTCGCAGCCATGCGCGTTCACCGTCAAGGCTCCAATTTACCTGCTTTCTTGGGTTGCAACCGGGCGATAGGCTCTTGATAAGCCCTGTCACCTGATGTGCGCCGAAACCCTCGAATCAAGCCCTTCTTCTAGGCAAACACGATCCTTTCATGGTTGCATTATGCCGTATGTGTGCCGTATGCGTAGTTTCCCCAGTCACACCGAAGGTGGTGGGAGTACGGTGGTGGTATTTTGTGTAAGTGCTGCGCGACTGGGTGTGCGGAACACCCCCTCCGCACAAGCCCTTTTTTCCTTGGTCGAGTTGAATCTGCCTAGGTTTGTTATTCCTGATGCCAACGTTCCGAACTTGAATGGTGTCCATTTCACTAATGAATTATGATTACTTTAGCGCCGTGAATGATATGATTTACTGTCTAAAATATCAGACTAGAGGTCATTCTGCTCCCTAGTCGTGATAGTAGTTGAGAGTGTAGGTAAGTAGGTATACTATACGTAGTATAGTTCGTCAGATATCTTACATACATATATATCTAGATGGCTACAGCACAGGTGGGTATACAGAGGTAGGATTACAGCTATCTAGACTAATGATACCTCAGATATGTAGCTAGCTATGCTAAGCTAAGTCTACCAACTATATTGACAGCTCCGACGTAGCCGCAGCAGCCGAATACTTACGTGTATATGATTGGAAATTGATGCAGCTATGCGCATCACGCCACCCGATGCGTAAATGAATGAGCATAGTCGAGCACCCAACTTATGCAAGGTACAAAGCGGACGCGCTGCAGCGGCGATGCGCAATGTCCCGATCCCTGACTGTGCATTTCGATCGACTCACTAAGACAGCAGCGAATGATACGGAAGCTCACGAGCCTCATCAGCGTCGCATACAGATGCACACGGCGTCGGAAATGGTGGAAATGGCTGTGGAAGAGGGTGTGCAAGCATGTCAGATGCCTAGACGACAAGACTGACAAACTCAACGAGAGCACCAAAAGTGGGGGGATGGTCGCTTTCTGGTCACTTTCTGACTACCCAGGAGGCGACCAGGAGGCAGATAACTCGGCCGGCGCTCGTATCCTCCACCCGGTTTTCCCTTCTGGGCTGCACACCATCTTGCACATGCATCATGCCGCTTTGGGACGATATCTCGCTTCCTCAGTTGCTCTCTTGGTCCAAGATATGAGTCTTCATCCCCTGCGCCCTGTGATTGATTCACTGGTACACGGCAATAAGCAAACGGATCGTCAGCCCTTCATCGCGCGCCCGTCGCGTCTGTGGGGTTTTCTGAGATATCTATCCTCTTCGACAGCTGAGTGACCGGGATGACCACCACGCTCATCGTTGCCGATGAACCCACAAGGCAGCTTCTTGGGCCGACAGGTGACTGACTAACCGGGCACCAGCCACTTCTCTGACATATTCCTTCTGCCTACATAACAATATATATATATATATCTGGCATCGCCGCCGCATGTTCTCTTGTTATGCTACCAAGACTTGTTACTTTTAGCTCAAGGCTTCGGTATTTTTTTTCTGACACTTTCACTACCCTTCTCGCTCTTGAGCCGGCTTGGGCCCGGCACCCTCGAGAAGGCACACATTTATAAAGAGAGTGACCTCTTCCAACCCATGAATCGTTCAAGCTCTCCTCGCTAGAAATGATATTGGAGAGCCCACTGTCGCTATTAAGGATCTTTGCTCTAATAAGCTCTACTACTACTACAAGCAACCAACATGCCTCTTCTACCATCAAATGCACTTAATGCAGTGCATCGACAATCATGGCCACCTAGCGGGTTGTGGCCCTCAAGTCCGAGCCGAATGCCACCAGCACTTGATGAGGACAGAGACGGCCTTTCTACAGATGATGAAGACATCGACAACTCGGCACGGCCTGAGAACCCTCTCAAATATTTCTTAACACCTGCCACCCCTGGAGATGATGACTTAGAATTTGAGTTTGACTTCGATGCGGGCATCGAGGACTCAAACAGTCCCCGTCATATTGTTCGGAGTGTTAGCCCCTCAACACTCGATGGCCTCAGGCGGTACAAGGCCAGAAGCAAGGAAGCGGATTGCGACATCGTCGAGGACGATGATGACGATGAAGAGGAATACATACGGTTTACCCCTCAGAAGCCACTTCCGTACGGCCTCGACGACTACTTTGACCACCCCCGACACAGCTCTCCTAGTCACGCCACATCTCAAACCAACGATAATCTATTGTCACCATCCTCATTCCACGTAGGATCGCCCAGAGGCCGCCTCGCCAAACGTTTTACTCCGCCACCCCGCCATGTTACGCGAGGGAGGTCCGCCAACCGTACGTTACAGCGGCGACACTCGTGGCGCGAACCCAGTCCGGACGTTTGGTCCATCGACGAAGAACCCGAGAAGGAAACGAGAAGCGAAATGGGATTAAGCATCGAGGATCTCGATGACGGCTTGGAGAAGAAGACTCAACCTATAGATATACCGGCTGCAAAGCCCAGGAAGAAGGTTCGGTTCGTGTTACCGGTTAAGGAGTTCTGATTTGCATTTTTGGTTATTGCATCTTTCCTGGTCGACTGGGGATAATCTATGCATGGTCGGTGTTGCGGATTCTTGCTTTTCTTCATTTTTATTTTCTTATCCTTCTCCTTGAGGCATCATATCCGCTACATCACCGTAAACTCTCTATCCTTATCATCATATCATCATCTCCATATCTCTCTATAGCATCGTACCCTCAGCATATACGGCGTCTGGGGCAGGGTGGTTTTTTCATTTTCAGGAGGCAATGGGCATTTAGTGGTAATACCTTGTCATGGCTTTGACACTATTCAAAATAACATCCGAACCCCTCTAAATTGAACACATTCATCCCTCTACAGTATGACTTGCTTCCTATCAGTGATTGAAATCATAAGACTCTCCCGCTTTCTCGTAGTATCTATCTATCAGCCGATATTGCGCCTCAGAAACAACTAGGCATCTAACAAAATTTTATCCGCGTCGGCCATCTCCGAAGACTTGTACCGTAAGCCCTCTTCGCAAAGTTATCACCCTCCGCCGTCAGCACTGTGAGTGGGATGGGATGGGAGGGGGAGGGTGAAGAGGCTTTCCACATTAAGCGAGAAACAGAAAGTGTGTCAGATAGAGAGTTGTTGGGTAGGCGTTTGCGTAAGCCATTCGAGCCGAACAGCCATCCGATCCGCGCCGAGTGCCTGCCCCCTCGGACCGCGCACAACTGTTGCGTGCGTGCGCATTCTCTCGATATAGTACTCACCGCCCACCCAACGAGTCTTAGGGCGTACGCAAGCCCAACCCACCAGCGCCGCGCGCACAGCCACGGGCTCATGTGCTCTAGGTTGACCCGAAGCGTCGGTACCGGTCACTTTTTAGCGGGCGACGGACTAACCGGACTAAAAGTAAACTAACGAACTTAGTCTGTTTAGTGCGCGTAGGTCTTTCGTCTTGGTGTCTTCGTGGACAATACGCAATACGCCATTCGTATAGACGTGTGAGAGATAAGGATTGCACGTACACGCGTGGCGCAGATTGCACATGCAATGTTTCTTACTTATTGCGAAGTTCGCGTTCACCTGTCTACTTATCTACCTACTTACTTACCTCTTCACCGTACTTTGTAGGGATCTACGTCTTGTTCCCATCTGACGTGGGGTGTCGGGTTGTTTTGTTGGGTTAGGTTAGGTTTGGTGCTTCTCATTCGTCAGCCCTACGCTGTGCACGCCTAGATACCCTTCCCTTGCTTGCAACTCGCATATGCAATGCATGATAACTCTATCTAACGCCGCCGGCATTCCCTTCAACTGCCATGCATTAGATCTGTCTGTTGGCATGTCATCTCAAAACTTGACATTACTTTTGCGAACTTAACCTTACCTCCCTTGTAGGCCCTGTTGGCTGCTGTCATCTAATTACATGTCAAATGTTTTCAGTGGAAACCCTTTTCTTTTTCACGGCAAATTCCTTGCTTTGATAAGCTCACTTCCTAGCGGGATTATCAACCTGTGGCTTTCCTGTGCTGATGTTTCTCACGACATAACCTACTTGGGACGATATAAGCCAATGAATGACGCTTTTTGCCTCCTCGACTATTTGGCGGTGAGACATTGCACTAGTCTGCGCTATCCCACATGTCAACATTGCCTGCATCAGGAAGTGTGAGACTACTAACTAGACTAGCAAGACTAGTCAAGTATGCTATATTCCCAATTAACCACCACGTGCCGGATATAGTGCGAAGGTCATGGGTTTTAAGGGAATAGCTATTTATTTTCGGTGCCGAAGGCAATGGAAGGGACTAACGTAAGCTAACGGCGTAGACGAACCACAGATAGAGAGAGAGACGGAAGGATACATTTCCGATCAGTGGCTCCGGCCACTATCGTGCCGAAACATAGATTGTATCTACGCCGTTCGCAACTCAGCACGTGAAACTTAATCATAACAATGTCACTTTTTAAGTACCAAACACCTATTTTTGTATAGTGGCCTGTCCTGATTAATAGGTACAAGACGTCTCGATCTATCAGGTCGCCTCTGCGAGCTATCAGTTAGCACCACCAATCTTAAACTCTGTATAATGCGGCTGGTTCTTCATCTATGACTAGACGTTCTTAATTGACGATAGGTCAGGTTGCAACATGCGCGCTTTGTCGCTCAGAACCCTACAGTGGAGGATGATTATAAGTTATTTTCTTTTCTTCTTTCGCTCGAGACGGATGTCAGAACGAATCAAAGCTCAAGGGTTAAGCCGAAGTAGACGTCAGATTTGAGTCCGAAAGAGAAACAAGAATCAGGTGCTTATCATCGTCGCGTATTAGCCGCGAGTCTAAGAAAAGCTTCAACATAGGTAAACGGAGTAGGGGCCACGAAGTTATGTAGGTACCTTTGAGAATCTAAGAAAGAACTCACCTTCAAAGGCATCTTGATCATAAAATCTAAGTAGTCACCGACTGAATGATTATTTATTGAGCAATTATCATCCATCTGTATTTTTAAAAACGATTCTTTATAATTGCCATAATCTATTTAAAGCATACCTAGCCTTATTAAATATTTCAAATGTCACTTATGAAGTAGCGGTCAATTCCTAATTGATGATACTAGATCAAGGAATAGATATAGAAGGATTAAGCTTCGATTAAACGACCGCCAGATAGGTTGTATGCAGAATAAGACTCCAATAAGGGTTTTATTTGGATTCTCTCCGTTAATAGCGGTGAGTCCTCTGATTATACATGCTAGTTCGAGAGTGTCTGATACGGCGTTGGTCCATTGTGACAGACGCCTTAGGAATACTAGCGCAACGCGGCATCTTCCGACCCAGTGGCTGAAGGACTGCTTTTTTACCTCAAAATATTGATATCCTATTATTAGGGTACTCAGAAAATATAGGGTTGGCTCGAACTTGAGGCTGACATGTTCGCCGAAGAATTAATCTCACAATCTCTTCTGGCCATGGAGATATCCAAGAGCAAACGAGTAGGCCTAGGCCTAGAACTTGTCGGCATGTATACCTAAACTAGGCTTTGCCGACCGAAATGTGTTCGCAAGTAGGCTTTCAATAAGGCAATATCCATCGATTCCGCCACATCTTCGAGGCGGACGGCTTTCTGTACGTATCTGTTTTAGTACCGCGATTTTCTGTCTGCCTCCTCGCCATACACTACACGACGTAGATAATGAAAGCATGGCGCAAGGCTTCAAGTGAGACACAGCTATCTATTTATCTACCTACTTCGTATATCGCCTAACCAAAGCCAATCCCCAGGCGAGCCAAGAGAATTAGCCGGGATCAGAATGACAAGTCTGCAGCTAATCCCACACTAACGTAGGGCTGACCCTCGATCCTTCAGCTGCACTCGTGGGAATCGCAGTAAGGAATGTTACATTATCGATCTAGATGGTGTAGCGTGTCTATAACTAAGTACACTTCACACTACCGATCGGCCGGGTGCAACCTTGGCAATCGACCACCCTGTCAGAAGTTCGGACGTACAAGTTGCCTCGGCTTAGTAGAGATAATGGGTACATACTTAGCTTAGTTTCAAGGTTATATGCGGCAGACAATCAAGCGGAAATAAGAAATAAGAAATCGGCTTAATTTGAAGCCGCATGCCCGGAATTTACGTTTCTTCCACCTCTGCTATCGACATTTTCTCTATCACTGTTACCGGCAGGCCAGATCATTCTCACTATGGAAATATTAATAATAGGAGAGGATATAGACTCGGGAAGACACTCCTTTAGCTAGGAAATAGAGGGCGTGTGTAGTGCTTGAGTATTCGTGGTAATTTAGTAAGATATCTTAGTGATGATTGACTGAGTCAAGCTGAGATGATCGGAATTATGGGCGGCTTGGAGAGAGAGCGTGGAAAGGAAGAGAGATAAGAAAAAAAAAGAGAGAAGAAAAAAAGAGAAATACCTACGTAAATATGTAATAGAACTGCATTTATCCAATTGAAATGCTAATATTGAAATAATTGTATGTAAAAGAGCAAGCAAGCAGCACGCTTATTAAATAAGGAAAGAAAACAAAAAACCCTCGAAATATGTACCTAAATATATTGTATCTTTTATAAGCTAACTCCCTAGTTCTACACGACTAATCCTTCAACGGTCTTCCATGCCTCGCAATCGCTCCTTTACTCTTTGCCTACGGTCACGATTCGCGAGATGCGTCCTAGAGTTTGAAGCTGACGCGCTAGGACTCGCATTGTATAATTAGCTGGGGCAGTGGTGACAGGATTTGGGACAAGAAGTAGAAGTCGAGGTGGGAAGGCACTTGTTGGCCGGCTCATGGAAACGAGCATGACATGCTAATCCTAAAGTCAACTAGACAGCAATCCATGATTGACTTGAACTCATCATCGCCGTATGTTTCCTTCCGCATGAGTTCACCCAACGCAGCTATGAGTCGATCTGGAGGAACGGGTTTTCTAGGGTGTGGTGGAAGGGCTTTTACCTATCCAAAGTCGTGTTTATAATATAATTGGGGTGTTCTCTAGAATGTTCCATAGCCTTAAGCAGGGACCATGCCATCGGCACTATCAGTAGCTTGCTGTTTCATTTGTTGATCGGCTAGCCAGGCTTGCTCATCATCGGCATATTGAGGTTAGGATGTTGCCCTAGCCCATTGTTGGCCGTGGGAAATTGGTTCATGGGTTGGGAAATTGGGTTGACAGGCCCCAGTTGGCCAATTTGAGGTTGTGGCCGGCCAGCAATAGGTCCAGCTCCTCTAGTCGCATTCCATCTCATAATCATTTCGGGCATCTTGTCATGAGGCATGCTCGTGATCTGTTGTTGAAGTTCCGCAGGCATTTGGGCGAGTAGGTTGTTCAGCATTTGATTTCTGTTCATGTTTCCATTGGGCCCCATTGGTGTCCGCTTCAACTGGTCCGTCGAGCTGTGCAATGTCTGGGTAGTCCGTCGAGGGCGGCTCCATGGAGCGTTTATGGTATTCATACTAGAATTATTTATGCTATTTGAGACTCGTCGTATCGATTTTCGAGCTGGCTGAGAAACATGGTATTTGTTCTCATGATTCCTTAGAGCCTGACGTGACACAAAAGGAGGGTTCTGACAACCAGGGAAGCTGCATCGGAACTGTGGTATGTGAGTCCTTTCGTGATTCGATCGAAGTTCCTCAGATTCGAAGCCCAATGTAGCTCGCGGGCAAGAGGCAAGTCGACAAGTATATACGGATGCCCAATGTTGGCTTTTGAAGGCTTCAAGCTCTTCGGCCGAGACATCTGGGTAATCGTCTTGTGCGAGGAGAAATTTGATAGACTCTTCATAAGATGCTAGCATGACTGATATCCCATCTTGCGATGACAGTGTTGCTGAGGGAGCAAAGTTATCAGCGGATCCTGGATTGCTATTAGTAAGTTGAGTCCAGGTGTCACTAATAGGACTTACTGTTAGTTTGAAGACCTGATTCAAGCCCCTTGAGTGACCTGATCCATAAAGCCCGCTCTACTTCTTTGCGAAGCAAAGGATGCTGTAAGGATGCCACCCGTTTATCTTGGAGCACTGGGTCGACACTACCCTGTATCTCCGTTGAATGGCCCCGCAGGCCATGAAGTTTCCCTGATAGTTGAACTGCGAGATCAAATAGAATGGAAGTACTGCGGGAAGTAGTGGATGTTGTGTGAGACAATAAATATTCAGTCCAATATTCATTGGAGTAGATATGAAACGCATGCAGACCTCTAACCACTCGAAGGTACTTGTTATTGTCTTGGTATGGCTTGGTGAAGACATCCGATCCGGATAGAAGACATGTCATTGTGGCTATACCGTGTTCTGCAACCGCTTCTCTTTCGTTAATAGCAAGGTTGCTTGAAGACGACTGGAGGAATCTGTATTGTATTATATTAGCAATGTTAACGCTTCTAAATTGGTTCTAATTTGAATGCTTACTCTTTAACTGATACGTGAATAAAAGCCAGCGTATTGTCACGCCGTTCCTCTACCAGATCACCGCAAATGTCTAAGATATACGTGGGGACAAGTTGAGTCACGTCTGGGTTCCCAGCCCTGAAAGCCATTGCAGATAAGAATTCGATCCTTTTAAGTGGCCGCTTTGCAAATGCAATCCAACCGAAAATAGACCTGAGACGATCTACTGATTGGGCATCTAAACGGACTAGGATCTGAGCAAGAATCTTCCGGTAGCTATAGATAAGTTAGTATTACCAATCTCTTAGCTTAAAGAAGGATCCGGTTTAGTACAATTCGGACAACTCTTTAGGAAGCTCATTTACAGATGCTTTGATTTCGTCGGTCGTGAAAAAGATATTGGAATCAAGGAAATTAAGGACTAAGCGCGCGTAAAGGAACATCCCTAAAAAATAATTAGTTTCTTGCCATTGAGGTATAGCATTAACTTAACTTGCCGTCGGACTTTTTGGTGATCTCATCCCTAATATCGTCTATTTCGCTAGGACTTATGTAGAGACCACGAAGCTTTTTTTGGAGAGATAGTAATCTCTGTGAAGTATAGTGCTTTATGGCTAGCCATAGGCTATCTTTTTCTTCCGTGAGGGAAAGCACCTGAGATTTTCGAAGACCAGAAGATAGAGCAGAGGAGACGCGGCTAGAAATAAGGACTTTGCAAGTAATACGATGGGATGAGCGGGTCTTAGAAGTTATCTGGTTTATTAAAGTAGCCACACTGGCTTGCTTTTGTGTGTCGCACTCTTCTAAACCATCGATAACGACCCAGATGTACTTATCTAGACTGGGCTCTTCGGATGCACTTATGAATAGAGTATGTAGGAGTTTTTCGAGGGCAGATATCGTAGGAGCCTTTTTCCCTAAAACACACTCTTCATAGACGTGAGCAACTAGGTCGCGGTCTTTTCGGAGTAGCTGAAGAAGCATAGATCGTAAGACCTGTTCGTAGGTAGTAGAAGAAGCATACGAATGTTGGCAAAAATGATGGATCGCAAACATCCCCGATGCCTCTATAAATTTGACGAGCTGTGCCGATAAGACGCTCTTTCCAGATCCGGGGCCGCCTTGGAGCCAGAGTATAGGTGTCTTTTGGGTTTCTTGGAGAAACGAGGCGATTTTCTTATTCTTAAAAACCCAACCACATGTCCCCGGGTAATTGGATCCTTCTGCAGATAGGGTATCGAAAATACGCACTTGGTCTAATTCATCTGCTTTTAACCACGAAACAATAGACTGATATTGCTTGGCAGATTGTTCTTCTTCAAGGCGTTTTACCTTCTCTTCACAGTCTTCTTTCCATGCATAGATACCTTGCCGTAGTTGTCGCAGTTCGGAGATATGATGAAATTGTAGTTGCTTCATTTCGGACATGTGATAAGCCTGCGCCTCTTTATCTACGAGCGTTCCGTGGCGTTCCATATCTTCGAGGATGCTGTTGAAACGTCCCTGAAAACGGCCCCATGACGTGAGAAACAACACCTTCCAACCTAGATTAAAGTTAGACAGACCTACGCCGAATAAAAGGAGAATGATACTTACTGCTCCGCCGAACAAATTTATAGGCATGCTTGTGGAACTGAAGAATATCGGCATAAAATACAGATAGAGTTTGCTGGAAGTTTGCGTTGTCGCTGAAAGCATTGCTGAGGACTTCGAATCTTTTTAACGTCTCTGCAATCTTTGCGTAACCCTTGATAATTTGCTCAAACGCTTCTGTATAGTCCGAGGCGATTCGTAGAACCAGAGTAATTGGAGCCCATATCCAAGCTAAATAAGGAGTGCCGTTGCATAGAACATCTATAACCTTGGCATAGTGTTCGAGTCCTTTGAAAAGAGGCCCAAGTCGGCCCATATGGCAAAGAGACTGCCTTGCAGCAAGCTGGTTTTCGATATCAAGGGCTACTTTTCTAACATTCTGGAGTGTTGTATTAGGAAAATCACGCGAGTCGGCAGGAGTGATGGTACGCTTAAGCTCATCGAACGCCGCTCGTATGGTTCGGCTAGCTAACGCTGAAACTGCTGGCTTCATCCTGATTAACCACGGTTTTTGTTAGCCTTGATGGATTAGAATGAGCAAATTTGTGGTATCGTCAAAATTAGCTGGTGACTGTATTCTCATTGTCAGGCAGCAAGATTATGAATGTGCAAAAAATGCAGAGCCCTGCGGCTTATGCCCAATGCATGTTAAAGAGGGGTACCGCCACCGCCACCGCGATCTACCCGAGCCGTGCCCGTAGAAACGGATATTTGGTTGGGTCAAGTTGCTCCGCCTTAAAGATGAAATGCAGTGCCTGACCGCTACTCGGAGTTGTAAATTTCTAAAGCTCTAGCCCATACTCGGATATCTTACTACCTTGAAGCAATCCCGTAAGCTACGGTTACGTGCACCCGCAAAACGAACATTGGTCTTCCTCTTGAATTAGCGTACGGTTCGTAGCGAGGATTTGTTGGAAAATTGATACACTTACCGTCTCAATGGACCTCAATTGCGAATCCCGCCGGCCCTCGAAGCGGCCTCGGCTTGACTTACCTCCAACTTCATGGGCGGCATCGACGCGAGAACAATCGACTTTCACAATTGCGCAGCATCCCCCTGCAAGGCTAGATCCAAATTATGATTCATTGCCATTCTCACTGCCATACAATAACCCCCATAAGCAAACATCCCAGCATCACTTCACTAATATTCATGGTCCCAGCGCTCTTTCCGTTCCATTTCCGAGCAACGCTCAGTGGGAAGGTGGCGGTAACCGAACCGACGGGCTACCAGATACATGCGGACCTGTCTTCAATCAGAGCCCAACCACTCATCTCGGACAACAACCTGTGTTGTCACAGAATGTGTCATTCAATTATCACCGCGCCCCACGGCTAATGAATGACCCAACGCCGCCATTGCCACAGCCCTGGAATCCTCCTCGCATTGGTCCATCTCTGCAAGCTGGATTATCTTCCTATGGATTCAAAATGTACCCTAAATCGTCGGAAATAGTTTCGCAAGGGCATTCCAGTTCCAAGCCACACTTAGAAGTGTTCACACAGTCACACTCAACAATAGTCTTACCGCAGGACGTTACAAACAACGAAGCATGGCTTACTTACGATGCCAATTCCCAACCGAAGGCCCCATTCGGCCTATTAATAGAGCAGAGTGAGACCGTTTGTTTTGGAATGGTGAGTTGGTATGCCTTATATATTACTCCTCTAAACTAATGTTCAAAGGTGCCACACATATCTGGTACATATGAGCAGATAGGGACATGCAAACCTCCATCAGAGTTCCCAGCTCGTTTTAATCGTTCAGATCGCTTTAGCATGTGGAATAACGAAGATGAGAGGGGCAGTGTTCATTCAATGCACACTAATATGATACAGGGTTTACTCAATGACGAAGATGTCGACCTTCGCTTAGACTGTGTCTTGGATATGCAGCTAAGAAAGAGCAAACCATCCCGGAACTCCTCCCTATTGCCGTGTACATTGGAGATCACGGTGTACGGACCACTAGAGCTCTACGGCGACATTGGCAGTTTTTTTCAAGAACACGAGATTTACCTTCAGGATCCCCGGAAATGTCATTTGGATGTTAGATACTGTAATCCCCAAAGGCTCTCATCGTACGATTCTGAATTCTGCCCTTTGGTTTCTGAGGTATTAGACAAATTGACATCGTCATTGATTCCACTCCAACATATCGCCGAGCAGACCGACATGCTACAAATTCTTAGTAATAGTGTCAACTTAGAAGAGACTCCACAACCGAAAGCTATAAGGGCATCATTAAAGAGGTATTATATTCTATTACTTCAATTGCATCTCGGCTATGCTGATAAGTCACAACAGACATCAGAAGCAGGCTCTCACGTTCATGCTTCGTCGAGAAAGGGGCTGGCTACTTGCTAGGGGATGCAAAGACATCTGGGAGATCGTCGACAATGACGACGGACGAGTGTAGGTATTGTCCGATAACATCTGTTGCTAAATAATCCAAAGCGCCAATAATCAACATTTCATTATCGAGCCAACTAACGCCATTCTAGATTCGTTAATACCATTGCAAACACTTACCAGAACGAAGAGCCTCCGCAGTTCCGTGGCGGTATCATTGCAGATCCTATGGGTCTTGGCAAAACCTTGACTATGATCGCCTTATCGGCTACGGACCTTGACCCTCGATACGGGTCCGGACTTTTGAATACTGAGGAGGGGAGAGGAAGGTTCAGTACACCAGCTACGCTTGTCATCGTTCCCCCAGCACGTAAGTTCTATCTACTCTATATATGTTACACTAGGAAATTAATCAATATTAGTGATCGGTACCTGGGAGGAACAGCTGACAGAGTAAGTCATTACACGCCGAGTTTTGTCTCTGCGTTAACAATACAATAGACATGTCGCCACAGATTGTCTGAAATTTTGTCGCCACCACGGCAAAACTAGATTAGCAAACGCAGCAGGACTCCAAGGTGTGAACGTGGTATTAACAACATATCACACCGTCTCTGCAGAGTGGAAGGCAAATGAGAGCGAGCGTAATAGCTCTATTCTATTTGCAGTTCGCTGGCGCAGAGTAATACTAGATGAAGGTGAGTACCCCTGTCTTTGTTGCCATATATTCTGTCTCAACGACTTTTCAGCACATTTTATCAGAAATGGGAACTCAAGAATGTCCCATGCTGTATGCGCGCTTGAGTCTAACTCTCGATGGGCTGTCACGGGTACTCCAATTCAAAACAGGCTTGCTGATCTAGCAACCCTACTTAAATTTATTCGAGTGTATCCATATAATGATCCAAGGCGGTTTGAAGCCGATATATCAAATCTCTGGAAATCAGGAGAAGAGGAGGAAGCTGTGCGAAGGCTCAAACATCTCTCTGCGTTCATCTTACTCCGTAGACCCAAAGGAACCATTGATCTTCCTCTACGGCAAGATCTATTATTACCAGTCGAATTCAATCGTGAAGAAAGGAAAGTCTATAATAGCATGAGGGACCAAGTCGTCACCAAAATCGATGAAGCTCTACATGATACCTCCGGAGCGTCCAAGGCTGGACTATATTACAATACCCTGCAGCAAATCGAGTCATTGCGATTGTTCAGCAACCTTGGGTTGCAGTACCACTCAAGACACAACACGGACAAGGGTTTGCCCGAAGAATGGATTGAATTGGCTCAGCGCACCTTCGATTCCCAAAGAGTAATAACGCCAATTATCTGCATGCAATGCTCCTCAGCGGTTGAACTAACAGAAGCATGGATAAATGAATCCAACATACCCTCACAGAGCGCGCAATTTTTCCAATGTTCGAAGTTTGTATGTGGCGACTGCATGGATAAACTTACCCGCCGTGGCCGACCAGCGACTTGTGGCCACGTCCCTTCGTGTTCTGTAGCTCCTGTTTCGACGGGCGGCAGCACTCTAGAGGAGACTCCAGATCTTATAGCGACCAAAATGGACACGGCTTTGGCCGGTCTTCCCTCAAAGATTAAAGCTCTAGTAGCGGATATTAAGACGGTACCTACGGATATCAAATGGTATTTGGCTCTTCCAATGGAATTTCTGCGGAAAACAGGCTGACAATTAACAGCGTTGTATTCTCTACCTGGAGACTTACTCTCGACCTCGTTCAAGCCGCTCTAAGCGATGCAGGGATATGTAGCACCCGCTTCGATGGAAAGGTACCTCAGAAGGACCGACAATCGGTCATAAACGATTTCAGAACAAATCCAAGAATCCGTGTAATGCTGCTCACTCTATCATGTGGTGCAGTTGGGTAAGAATCCGTCATCCCACCAATTCACTCTTAAACTAGTTACGGGGCATCTGCTTATGTGTAATAGCCTCACTCTCACGGTAGCATCGCGTGCCTATCTAATGGAACCACACTGGTAATAAGTCTCGCTCTACCACTAGCCTAGTAGTTGCTGATGAACCAGGAACCCAACTGTCGAAGAACAAGCCCTAGCGCGAGTCCATCGGCTCGGACAGACGAAGGAAGTGACAACTGTCCGTCTATATATACGCGACTCGTTCGAGGAGGTAGGTTTGTTCATAGCGTGTCTTTATCTCTATTAACATTACGATAGCAAGTTAGGCAAGTGCAAGAGTCGAAGAAGCAGCTCGCTGGAATGCTATTATCACCACATGATGGCAAGAATATGGATTTGAGTCTTTCAGCATTGGAGGTAAGACTTTAATATCCTGTCCTGATTCTCCTGGCTGACGCTTGCACAGAAATTACGCGCATTGCTTTGATGATAGATTTTGTAAGAGTGTAAAGACGTGAACGGAATAGCTGCAGTTAGATCAGATTGCCCAAATCAAACGATTTCTCCGAGATACGATTCGCGTCATTTCGGAGCATTGGTAGTTATATTTATCTTTTAGTCTTTCATCAAAGTACAAAGATCGTGATCCTTGTAGGACGTTTCTACAGGATAGGTTAGCGGGTATGTATGTAAGCAGCTTTGCAGGCTATGATGATCATCTCCATTAAAGTATAGGCTTGATGCAGGGTAGAGGTATCTCAGGTCAGACTCATTTATCTTACAACGTCTTTTCGTTTAATCCTTTCTTCATAGAATGACTTCATAAAAACAATGTGCTAAACCGATAATCGGAAGTGCGCAATGAGTCCTAGTTTCGTCTACTCCCCTCTTTTAAAGCGTGACCACATTCGGCTTTTATTATTACGGCCGTCGGCCTCTCGAGATGATGATCTTGCAGGATCCCTTCACCACATCTCACTCAAGGACCACTATCGTGACTTGATTGATCCTTACACGGCCTTATCATACGTATGGGGGGCACCCACGTCAGCTGATACTATTCGACTGGACGGCCAGGAGTTTGGTATCACTGCGAATCTGGGTACCGCGTTGCGAGACTTGCGCGATGCAAACCGCATTCACCGGGTGTGGGCGGATGCTCTATGCATCGACCAGAGCAACATACCCGAGCGAAACCAGCAAGTCGCATTGATGGGGCAGATTTATTCGCTGGCTAACAATACCGTCATTCACCTCGGGCCCCTAACTCATCGTGCCGAGATCATCTTACAGGAAGTCAACCGTGCTATTCTCCTAGAAATCTCCGGACCTCGTGCTGCGACATGCTCAGTCGATGAGAAGATAATCATCGATGCAGCAAATGAAGGGATATTTTCTCTACCTTGGTTTGGCCGGGTTTGGGTATTCCAAGAACTAGTGCTTTCGAGAGAGCCTTGGGTACAGTTCGGTTCGAAGCGGATCCGGTGGCAAGATCTGTGCCGTATTATCATTCCGCTTTTGAAAAAGAGGCGTCAGCGTCAGGCTTGGGACGCTAAGAAAGATGTCACTATCCTAGAAAGCATGAATAATACCCGCATCGAGTATTGGAAAGGGCACTCGTCTTCTCTGTTTAGTGATCCATCCGCCGAGACGGGACAGGATCTCGGCGATTACGACGATGGGCGTGGTAGCGGTCCCCGCAGACTCTGGCGCCTTCTTGAGATGAGGAAGGGTTGCGGAGCGACGGACCCTAGGGATTTGATATTCGCGCACATGGGGATCATTTCAGATAGGGAGGTGGCTTTCAAGTACATAACGATCGACTACACCCAGACAATAGATGAGGTTTTCACCTCAGCGGCGCGATACATCAACCGACGCGGTGGCTTCCCATCGCTTCGAGCCTCGATGAGCCCTTCGGGTATCACCAGCTCGATCCTACCATCGTGGGTGCCGAATTGGAACAGAGAAATTTCTCAAGGGGTATCTGAGCAAGATATGGAGAAGTCCGTGTCAACACCATTTGCTAACTCAAGCAGGGCTGAGGCGTTTCCCATGTACGCTGCAGCCGAAGTTTTGCATGTTAGTGGTGTTATGCCCCCGTCATCAATATCTCCAGAGGACTTCCGCGAGCGACTCAAAAACTACTTCCAGGAACTGGCGAGCAACGGCTATCGAGGGGCGTCTTGGCAAGGCTTTGTTAATGCACTGACTTCTACCGCCGGGGTAGAAAGTTCTGCTTTCGGGGGAGCTCCCCTCCAGTCTTGGCCAGATCTTGTGAGGGACCGGGACAACACACTTCTCGAACATCAAGTACACGGATTTCTCAGCCTCTACGTAGGTAGCAAGTTATGGGATGCTCCGCCATTCGAGTCGCGGCTAGCGCTGCTCAACAACGGGAGTATAATGATCCTCCCGCGAGAGACATTGGGCGGCGATGTTCTAGTACAGCTCGCATGGAAGAATGAGAAAGAGTACGGCCTCCTTGATACAACGGGAATTTCAACTATTAATGTAGTAGTCATGCGGCGCCAGTCCCCTGCTGGGGCCATGAACTTCGAACGTGAATATGTCACAAATTACGTGGCCTCTATGTCAGGGCGCGATGATATTCAAGACTCCGGGGTCAACGAGATTCTGTTCTTGCATGGTATTCTGGTAGCGGCCTGTTGGAACGAAATAATCACGGTGGCGGGGTTAGCCAAAAACGCGCTAGGTAAACAGGCGGTCGAATTGGTACGTGGCTGGTCTACGCACGACGTAACAGAGAGACTGGGAAGACGCCGTGATAATGGTGATCAGTTTTCACCAGATTACGGCTGTGTTATTGTCCTGCACTAGCAGTGAGAAGAGTAGTTAAACCCGAAATGACTAAGATGAAAATCACCATTAGGGTGAGATGCAAGAGAATTAATTAGCTCCGTCTATGGGCGTTCTGGATGCTTATCAATGTGATTCTAGTACCGATCCCACCCCCATATAGAAACTCAAAACTGACTGGTAAGCTCAGGCGCTTCAAAGGCTCGTAGCATGATAAAAATATACGGCAAGGGGTACTATAACGATCTCCGTGCTTTGCGTTATTTTCTTTTGCTACTTATTTTCGACAACATCTACCATACTTTATCTTTCCTAGTTACTACTTTAACTCTCCTATGGTTATGATTCAAGACTTTCTTTCGGATCTATACATCTAGAACCACCACCCTCCAGACAACAAACAGCTTCGTCAGAAATGGTCTTGTCACGTTTCTTCGACATTATACCTCTGGAACTCCGGAGGCTAGGAGGGCACCAGCAGCCGGCAAGGCACATGCTGATCCCCTTGGATCTCTCCCGGAAACGAACCCCATAACGTCAAAACAACAAAACAGACCACTGACACACTGCCACGCCCTCAATTCCAAGCGTCCCCAACCATTGCTGACTATCCTTGGTCCCTGGAGTGAATATTGTCTCCTTCGTTATGAATGTCAACATTCCTGGCTCCCAAAAGCACCTTGCTGCTAGAATCTCCAACAGCGCTACCCAGGTTGGAAGGTCGCCGCTCGTCCCGGTGGTTAGAGCCTCTACAAAAGGTAGTAACTCAAGAGGCCGAGCAGGTAATATTCGAGTAAGCATAGTCGAAGGCTTCCAGATACCCTATCATCTGTATAACAGCGGCGCAGACCACCAGGATGTGCATGAATGAGTGAGAGCTGCACATGTCGAATTTTCCAGGCCACCAACTTTCGGGAAACCTCATCTTTCGAATATTAGGATCAATTTTTCTCCTGTATGGGAAAAATGGGAGACTCACTGCATAAAGCGCAGTTCCAGATAGAAGGCAGCCTATCTTTGCCACTATAGTATAGGTGAAGGCTTTTTTGTTCATCAGGTCCAGCCCGAATATATCGAGCCCATGAATTAAGGGCGCCACAACGGACATGCCAGTCGCCACGAACGCTAGTGTTCGCATGGAGCGATACTTGTGGCTTTGGAGCTTGGGATGGATGTTCGTGATGATGGTTAATGCCCCGAAAACCCCAATCTATTGACCGATGAAGACAGTGTTCGATCCGATTACCAGTCCTGGGACAGAAAAAGCCGAGCATATGGAGATCAACTAACCATAGACCAATAAATATTGCGTATCGTGGTCTCACACCAAAAGATTATATATACTCCCAAGACAATGTCACCGACTATGAAAATCCCTATACCAAGCATATCTAGTCGGTGGCAGAAATGATCTACGGTGTAAGAGTGGTTCATTAAAGTATGATAAAGAGCTGAAAATGCATAGCAAATGGTCGCCGTAAGCATGAAGAATGAGAAAGCAACAAAATCGGTGCTAGTAACTCTAGAATATTTGCCAGTAAGGTACTGCAAAATATACCACTCGCCGAGGAGGAAGACAACGGCCGGAATGAGATGGGAATAGATGTTAACCGTCTCGTTGTGGAGATACCACCAACTGCGGAACGAGGCGCGAACCGAGCCCGATATGGGCCGGTAACCGTGAAGAATCCACTGGTTGTTGTCGTGTTGAAACCATTCCGGCATCTCATCGAACGAGAGAAGAGCCGGGCGTCCTGCCTCACCGGACCCGGATCCGGATGCGTCGTCTTCCATTCCCCGCCCTTTGCGCGCCTCTGGCTCCTTGGGCGGAACTCGGAGACGGGGAGCGGACGCCATTTACTGTCGCGCCTGGTGATGTGTAATGTCTGGAGGCCGGAATTTGGGAGTGAGTAAGAATGGAATGTAGTTTTTTTGTGTCTTGCGAAGTTGGGCCGCGGCTCTTTTCTTCGGTTGGGCTCGCTAAGCGCCAGCCTCGCTCAGACCGTAGAGCTATCATTTTCAATAACACCAACCGTATTTGTCCGTTTTTCTCCACACCTCGTGCCACAGCGATCTATCCCTAGTAATAGTCACGAGTTGCATTGTGCTCACTTTTCTCCAGCTTAAAGGCATTCTATACGAGAGCTATTGCTGTAGATAAGAACTCCTCCAGAGTTGTCATTGCAGTTCTACTTTTAATGTCTAAATTATACAGTGTGTGCTGTAATAATGGCCGTAATCATTGATCTTGTCCAAGTTTGGTATGGGGGAATCCAATTTCGGATGCCAGAACCTCAGCATTTATATGCAATAATCGCATAGTATCTTATGGGGTAGTCTATGACTTCGTTGGCCCTGAAACTATAAAATACTATAGCTTTAATGCACTATTGCCCAAATTTATCACATCTTGTTTGACATAAGCACCCAATAACCCATGAGCTCCGAGAATCCGGACACCTGCCGCCTCGCCACTCCAGTATGCTCCCGTGGTTGTGCCCACGGCAACAAATGGAGCTGTGTGTTCACCAGCCAGCCATATTCCTCTCTCTGGCATCCCGGCCCTCAATGCCAATATGTCTTGGTCTAAGAGTACGTCTGGGCCTCTATCCACCGGGTTTCGACTTGTTTTGAAGTTGGTATAGGACCCGTGCCCAGCTAAGGCGTCGTTTCTCCAGTTGCTGCACAGTGCCGCGGATGGCTGGCAGTCCGGATGCGTTGGCGAGTAATTAGGGAGAAGACTATAATACGGCCGGAAGAAACCCACAATGGCACAGAGATACTCGCTAGTGCCTGGGGAAAGTCCCTGTAGAAGAGACGTGACGTGGGCTGCGCATGGTCCGTGGATCGAAAATAGAAGCGTTGGATGGGCTAGCTCTCCAAAGTCGGCACTCGATGAAAGAGGTACTGCCTCTACGGTCCATGAACGGTCCTCCCCGGCGGAGTAGGCGGGTTGAAGGAAGTGCACGAAACTCGCCGTTTTTGTTTTTACAGAGCGCTGCGTGTTTTTATCCCTTTGAGCCCGAGGCCCTGGCAGTTCCCAAAAAGCAGTGGGGAAGGTAATGAAAACTTTTTCTAGGCTGCTATACGAGGAATTTTCTATAGCTTGTGTGATAGCAGGCGTCAGGGGTGGATCAAAGGCGATAGTACTCGATTTTAGGCAACTTAAGGGTACGGTTACGATGACCTATTTATTCGAGAGCGCAAAGTCAGAGATTTTAGTTAATAACAACGAGATAGAGATTGTTTCATAAGTGCGCAGGAGTAACAGGGGCAGAGAACTCTTGATTAGGTAACTCACGCCTTTGAGGCATGTCAAAGAAATAGGAGCATACGAGATTCCGGTGTACTGACCTCGTCGAATTCGAAATCACGATCACGAGTCCGGACTAGGACCATAGGATCCCCATTCGATTTTTTCTTGCTCTCCACCTGGAACACTGCCGTAGAGAGGTATATCGTGGTGTGTTCCAGTACCTTCATGGCCATAGCCATGATTATTTTCGCATGTGTATTTGCTAAGAATATGTTATCTGCGAATGAATTTATTAGATGATCATGCCTCATGGGTAGATTTGTATTATAATAATAGATGCTTACCGCCGCTAAGGCATTCCTCTAGCCAAAACCATTTCAAACTTTGGGTCTCCCAGGTGTCACCAATAAAGCTCCCCCATATTTCACCTATCTGTACAATGATATCGCGCTTGGCAGGTGGAACGCCTTGTATTCGAAGGCTTTCTTCAAAGAAATCCTTCAGACTCAGGTCGGGTGATATATTGTCGCACGCTTCCTTGCTGTATTTAAAGGCCGCCGAGATCAAATCCCATGTATCGTCAAGTGCTTCGACCAATAAATCATCTGGCAAGGCACTGCCAGTGGAATCGTACACCAGCGATGAATCGTCTAGTGAGCAAAGAGCGGTATTTGTCTCTTTGGCTCGACTAATAATAGGATTATCGTTTGCACCATGCACCCAACTCGGGCCCCTATCATGAGATTCTAGTTAGCTGAGGATCATGAAACTTCCTTAGATTCGGTAGAGAGAAACTTACATATCTACCCAGCGATCTAGTAATCTTTCTTGGCGAATCTTGAGAGCACCTGTTAGCTTCATCTTCAAACGAAATCCAGTTGTCCCACTCACACGGCCTCCTATTCTATCTCGAGCTTCGATAATAGTAGTGTCAATACCTTTAGAGACCAGAACTTCAGCACATCGCAACCCTGAAAGACCAGCACCTATGATGCCGACCTTTGGATTGGCTTTTAAGTTGTTAGTCGACCCGGTCGTAGCTCCGGCTCTCGTTGCCGGCCTCCATTTGAACGACTCCAAGAAGTCAGCTGAGCATTGGAGGAGGTCATCTTGCATGCGTGAAGGACCTCCACTTATATCATCCTCGATAGAGTGTGCTTTCCGCTCCATGATGATAAGAGAATATGCAGAGGAACAGATTGGGATAAATGAGTGAAAGGAGAAGAAACGCTTTACATATTGTGAACAATCTTGCTATTACTCATAGCAACAAAGGGAAATAGCGACAAAGGGGAATAGGCGAGGGAGAGTGCTCGCATGCCTGTTGAAATAGCTACAATGTATTGAGATATTAAGGAAAGCAAGGGCTTGATCGCGTGATAGATATCGACCTCTCATCGGTCCCGACATGATAGGCATCCGAAGACTCCTGTGTGCATCGTGTAATGTTCATATTTAGATCTATTGGTTCTTAACGAACCTAACTAAGTGGTTTGTGTGCCGTTGTGCAACTACCCGTGTCTTACTTCAGCAGAGCATGGTCTTTGTCCGTGGACCCCAAGGATGGATGATGAATGTGATTGCGATAATCTGATAACGCCAGATCGAGCTCAACGGGTCGCCCCGCAGAATCTAGGTGATGGTGACGAGGCTCTAGGTAGTAATCTACCCTTATGCGCACCCGACAGCTTGGCTCCGTAGCGCTTGTCTTGAATCTCCTTGCTTGTTCTCCCTAGTTACCGTCGGCCGTAGTAAAGACGCGGTCGCGAGGATGCACCACCCCGTAGCTCTCTCAACGCAGCTGGCTTGGAATGGAGGGTGACCTCGGCCACTGGCGATTAGCAGCCCTTCGTGCTCTAGTCGACAAATTCCCAGGCCCCGGGCAGCAGAAATTCGCCGATCGGACTCCGTATGAAGCCTTCTCCCCGCACGTGCATTGTTTACTCGCGCATGGCTATAACCTTGGCAGATGATCTATTACAAACCGCTTAGCTCCGAATTTCGGCGGTGCTCTATGACCTTAGCTGAGGCAGGTGCTCTTGAGGTTTTTGGCCTCTGCTCGAAGTCGCTAGAAATTCGGCAACAACTATTATCTCACGATAATCTCTTAGCCCTGGAGAGTGTACAGATACTAGGGGAGCCTCTCTCACATAGCGGCGAGCTCGAAGGCTCCTTAGCCATGCTGCAGAGAGAAGCAGAAGGAAGGGAAAGAGTTTTCGGTATCCGGAACTCCGGCACTCTAGAAAGCTTAAGTGACCTGGTAATCGTCTAATTGGAGCTGGATGACCTCACAATGGCCGAGTCAACGGGAGCAAGAGCTCTAGACGGAAGATAAGAAACTCTTGGGGGACGCCATCTGGACACAGTGGTAAGCCTGAATATCGTGGGAATACTACGTTCTAAGCAAGACGACTCGGCCACTGCACAAGACATACTCGAAACAGTTCTTACTCGGCGAGAAATGCCATATGGTCAAGAGTACCCAGACATCCTCATGACATTAAGCAACCTGGGCAGGCTATACTATGGACAATGGAAGATGGCCGCTGCAGAAACAGCATTGACTAGGGCTATTGCGGGGGAGAAGAAGGTTCTCAGGGGCGAGGGCTGTGATATCTAGATCACCCTGAGCAACATGGCTCTTGCATACCGCGCTGGCGCTCGATTCCGCGATGCGGAGAAAATCCTTCGGGAGATTCTCCAAATGAGAGAAAGCCAACTAGGCTTGGATGATCCTGTAAGTATATTTACTCTCGAGATGCTGGGCGAGTTGCTTCATGAGAAGGGGGATCACGAACTTGCTGTTGAAATCCACCAAGAGTCCCAAAAGAGGGAGGAGACTAGAGGAAGTGATCCACGAAAACTGGGAGCGCTCCTTCGTGCAGGATTGCTATTCGACTGAGTTCGGTGTTTAAAGGGTCTCATAGAGTCGGTGTTGCTTTCACTTGGCTACATTCGTTTACGCTCTTGGAAGTTGTTATCAAAGCTTAGAATGTCTCATTCATAAACTTCACTCTGGATCCGGATACCTTCTTACGATATCGGTCTTCCTAAAATCTCTGTAGAACATGGTGGATGACATCACTCGAGGTCTTTATATTGATCTTAGCCACACGGCACCAGTACGCCCTTCTTCCTATTGCGGCCTGTTATTATTTATCCCATGATACATCAATACCTAGATATCTAATTGCCAGACAATATTTTCGGCTGTCCTGCTCTCTCTTCTTTTGTCTTAATATCATATAATTGTCTAAACTCTTAAATTGGATTCTCTCCTTATTACTTCGCAATTTAGACAACATCTGACTACAGATACCTACCTGGTCATTATCACCGTATGTAAGCTGATGGCCTGCGGACCGGGGTTCTCGCCGATATGCGATGTGATCTAAGCCTCGAAAAGAGCGGAGTATACACGGACATGGTATATAAATCCGGAAAGGTCGAGATCGGGTGGCAGACCCCTCATTAACATTGTTTGCCCTTAAATGCAACACTCAACTCCGCGAATGGATGAATGAAAGAAAGAAGGAGGGAAACTATTAATTAGATAGTATCGCATCGTCTCGACAACAGAAATTAATTTAGCGTCAACCCCCCAAGAAATAACAAATAATGAGCTCAGAAACGCCCTCACGGCGCCGGCAAACGGCGCTCGCCGTCATCGAGGCCTACAACTCGCACAGCATGGAAGCCATCATGGGCTTGCGCACCGAAGACTGCGTACAGCAGATCCTGCCCTGTATGTCCTGTTCCTAACTAATCTACCTCACGCATCCCTTCCCATCCCCTTTACCGCGGGGTTCAGTAGCTCAATAGCCAGCTCACCAACCCCGCCAGGGTCCCTCGGGCGCCCGCAAATGGACAACGCGTCGTACGCGGCGTTCCTTGGGCCGCTGCTCCCGCACCTCAGCGGCTTCACCGTCACCATCGACGACGTGATCGAGGACGCGCAGGCGAACAAGGTCGTTTTGCTGGCGCGTAGCACCGCAACGTCGGAAATTGGACCGTATGCTAATGAGGTGGGTATTTATGAGTGTTTTATCTATCGTAATTCACATATATTTCTCAATCTTCTTCGAATCGGTCAATACGTTCTTGGAAAAGTGTGTGTGTGTGGAAGAAAGAAGCCAAAAACGAGAAATTCTAAATAAGAGAAGAGAAGGGAGAAATAAAAAGGCAAAAGAAAACAAAATCGTATGCTAACTACCAAAAGTACGTCATCATCCTACACATGAATGAAGCGGGCGACAAGGTCACCAAGCTCTTCGAGTTCGTCGACTCGAGCAACAGCGTCACCTTCTTCCCTAAATTACGAGAGCATCTCGAACAGAAGGCGAAGGCGGGCGCCGAGGGGAAATAGAGGGGACATGTATCATTATCACATAGCGGAACTACTATCTCATTGATCTACGAGTTAACAATGTGCCCTTCGGAAATATGGTATGATTGAAACAGTGGGATGTACGCCCTAGGCCTTTAAGAGCATAAAAATGATAGCTATGATTTCTGAAGACTCTATTTTGGATATTCTGTCTTGTCTGAATGTGTTGAGCATTGGGCCCAAACGATGCACGCTAGATTTGTGGGAGAGCGACACCATCTAATTTGGGTCTTTTTTTCTCTCCTTGAAGAGACCCTAAGTCAACACCGCCAACGCCATGCCATGATGTAATCCCAATACCAATACAGTACAAAGCCAAAATGGCGGCTTAGTCCGAGTCATCTTCCTCTACATCTTCAATAGTAACAGCCTTGGCTTTACCTTTACTACTGCTTTCATCCGATCTCTCGTCATCACTATCACTAGAATTGATCGTCTGAGATCCAGCCTCTGTGGTGTTCTCGTTCCTTGAGTTGGCGTTGCCGGTAGACGTTGTAGACGAGCTGCCACGATTCCCGAAAAATAGGTGGGAAGAGTTGCCCCATTGTGGTATTACGGGAGTGGGAGCAGCAACATTTGGGGGTTCTCTTTGTATCCGAGAAGTAGGAGGCTCGGGGTTTCTGTCAGTTCCATGTTGCGTGTCACTATTCCGAGTAAAATTGTGGATATCGGTTGATGAAGCGGACGGACCCGCACCGCCGTTTGAACTGAGAGGAAAGTTATATCTACTGAAGGGTGCTGTAGCCTGATGCTGGTGCTGGTGCTGCTGATGCAGTAGATCGTGAGGCGACGCAACTGGAACAGGTGGGGTCTCTGCGTGGTGCTGCAAGGGTTGGCCGTCGAGACGTTGGAGTGGCAGTAACGACCAACCGGGTGGAATGGTTACTCCTTCAGGAAGATCTTGGCTCCCCGATGGAATAGCAGATGCGTATGGGGTTACGCCGTGCCTCGTGATTGGTGAAGGGGGAATATACGGTGTACTATTGGGAAAATGATTAGCGGCTTGGTGAGCGTTGAACTGAGTGTGAACGCCCGCCTGGCCGAATGGAATGCTAATACCATTCGCAGTCGGTGGCTGGCCTTGGCGGAGTCGGTTTAATTCCACCGTCAGAGCATGTAGGGTTTGTAGTTCAGCCTGGGTAGCTTGTAAGGCATACATCTCCTGTTGTATTCGATTGGAGATGTCTTGAAGTTGGGCTTGCATGCTCTCTATGCTGCTTTGAGCGTTGTTGAGATTGGTGGGCGGTGCTGTAGGCGTCGGGGTAGGGACAGCAGCAGGGGCTGCAGGTTGGTTTGCACCATGCATGCGTAGTTGGTTGGCCAGCTCATGGATGTTCTGTGCATTTCCTTGAGCGAAGCCTAGCCGGATCGGACCAAACTGGAAAACACGCAAGTTGCCTTGGACCTGAGCCGCCTGACCGGGATTTCCTGCTCCTGCTCCACCACCGCCGGGCGCACCCGGGGCAGGAGGTTGGGGTTGTCCTCCGGCATTAGGCCCTGGCGCTGGCGCAGCGCCATCGGGACCTGTTCCGTCGATGACGACCGAGCGTCGGCATGTAGGGCATACTTGTTGTCTTTCCAGCCAGCCCTTCAGGCAGCCGAAGTGCAGGATATGGCCGCAAGGAAGTTTCTTCGGCCGGGAGCGTTCGACTGCACCTATAGCAGATGGATCCCATGGCCTCATTTCCTCTCTGCAGATGATGCAGGTGTCCTCCCTACCCAGGTCTTCCTGAGTAGCGTCTGGATACTTGTTCATATCCTGTAGAGCTTTCCGATAGCGCATGAGAGCGCCAAGACGTTTTACAAAGGAGCGAGCTGTCATGAAGAGGTCGCGCATAATGTGAATCGGGAGGCCGTAGAACATGATAAGAATTGCGAAAAACACCGAGTAGATGACAAGCTTAAGGAAGTCTGAAGCATGTTAGAAAGCAACGTGATCACCTACGGTTGATTTACTCACCTGTTATGAGATCAAGGCTTAGTATCCAGTGTCCCTTGGATTCCCAGCCAGGAACTTCAATATCCATTTCGTCAATGTCTTCTTCATCTGGCAGCTCTTCTTGTTGGGCGGCTTCCGCCTGAGCGGGATCATCGCTCTCCCTACGCCGCAAAATGTCGTTGCGCTGCTGTCTAGCCTGCCGTCGTTGCTCCTCTAGCCGGATCTGGGTCTGTTTCTTTACGATTCCGGCCTCTACTAAAGACAGTAGATAGCGGGAGGCGGTGCGGGAGGAACAGGTACCGAGGATGGCAAACTCGAAGAGAAACATGACCATCATGTTAGGACGTGCTTGTTGAACGACAGCCTGGACGGCGTAGGAGAACAGCCAGGCATCGTAAGCGACGCTGAGGAAAAGCGAGATGCTGAGCCGCGTGTGAAACAATCTCGGGTTGGCCGGAGGTTGTTGCTCCAGAACCTCGACACGGCCCTCACCTATCCATTCCCACACCTTGCCGGTAACAAGGGCGGTAAACATGACTAGGAACCAGGCGCTTACTTCCTCGCGGAAGATGGTCATGGCAAGGCAGGTCTCGGTGACGGCGAACCAAGCCTTCTCGTAGAGTTGCTCGATTTCGACGGGTCGTAGAGGGCCATAGCATAGTCGTTGAAGGCCCCAGACAAAGGAAGCGTATAAAAGGAGCATGAGGTTCACTAGGATCTATAGCCAGCGGGGTTCGCGGGTTAGCAAGGCAGCTGGTGGTACCGACACACACGTAGGACAAAGGGTGGCGGGGGGAGAGAGCGGAGGGGGGACGAGGACGAGGGAGGAGGCGAACCATGAGACTAAGGTTGTTTTGCGATAGATAGACCATGGCAGAGTAGAAGTTGGCACGCTGGTTGAAGGCATAGGCGACCACGCCGGTGGCCAGCGCCGTCGAAGCCTGTGATGATTGAATTATATGTTAGCATGGCTTGGCCCTGACGAATCCATCAATGGCTCGAGGCTAGTGGTGTTGTCGTTGGTGGTTGATAATGACCAGCGGATGAAGGCGTCCCAATTCGGATGAAGCTTACCCCAGCATACCAAAAGAGGCGCATCGCGGGCGACAAAACAAGGCGGAAGACCAGGAAATGTGACGGTCGGCAGAGGGACTGTAGAGAGGCAACTAAGTGCCCATTCTTCCGGTAGAAGAGGATTTGGGGAGAGCAAATAACGGTTTGTTGTGGAGGAGATTGTAGATGTAGGTAGGTGAAATTCGCGGGTAACAAACGACACGACGGGTCTGTCAATGATGCCACCTGTTGTATAATCGGTCACCTAAGGTAAGGTAACGGGGGCTGTGGAGGTGGAGGGGCACGTGGCTAAGCACCTAAGGTTACCTACCTACTATGGCGGATGCGGGCGAGTTATCAGTCCCGTAGCATCCGTACTATAACTGTATTCTGTGCAACCAAAGGGAAATGACGGGCTATGCTCAGTATACCAGTCGCTCATTATTACCTACATACCTCTCATACCAGGTAATGTGATTGGCTTGCGCATCCCTTTTTGAAAGTGTACGCATAAGCGCACCAGTTGCTAGGGATTCTATGTATGCCAGCGCAATCATCCCAGCTATGGGTAACACAAACTGGGATGAACCTATTAACTTTCTGTTTAGACTTGATTCGAAACACACATAGATAAAGCCGTCGACTACCTCTCGTCATCACCAATAGGAATGAATATCTGGGTCGATCAATTAGGTGTCTAGCTGTCTGCGAATTACCTGGTAGGTACGGTACTTCGAAATTCCCTTGGTATATGCTTCGTGGTGTTGAAACGCCAGATTAGGTATGTACCTAGGTACTGTCTATGTCCGCCAAGTAAAACGTTCCCTAACGGGGGGTGTTGTGTACTGCTGTAGATCGAATCAATACTCGTCTTGCCGGCCGTTTACCGTTAACAAGAGATTCGCGTTTCGTTTCTACCTCTTACTGAGCGGGGGGAAAAAAAAAAAACAGATTCACCGAGTGCCTACGAGTAATTATTGTACATGAGATATGTATGTGACTTGGTAACTAAGTACATCGTAAGTTGCTGGGGATCGATCTTGATAATCGGCAGCCCCATGTCGACATAAGGGACTTAATTAGGTGCCCAGCCAAGGGGCCTGCAGATGCGGAGTGGGGAACTACCTAGGTAATAGTATTGTTCTTCATCAGCCCGAAGTTCGAACTCCGGTCTCAACAAGATACCTACTTGGTATTGATCTCTGCGGTTTTGGCATTTTCACTTCCCGCGCCTTTCACCTAGGTTAGTAGGGTCGACTTGTATTTTTGGCTGACTCTAGGAATTCCCAATTGGCCCTTGTGTCGCATCATTTCATACGCCCACCCGTTCGTTGTGTTTGGAGTTCCTTAGTTCGGCCTTACTCCACGTCGGTTTTGTGACCGAACCACCTGCCTACGTCACGATCCTGCCCTGATACGCGTCCGGTCCGGAGTAATGGTTGCCTCTTCGGCACCTCTGCGCTACTGAGGCTTGAGCTTTTTGGGTCTAGCCTACCATGGCTGTGCGCCGTGTGAGGATAATACTTGCCGTCCTGCTGTTCTGGGTGCTGGCCTCATGGTATTACAAGTCCCAAAGATCGGGTGATAATGGCTTGTTTACTTCCTTATCTGGTTCGAGTCGCATCAGTGGTGACTACCGGTGGGAACGACGGCCAACCCAACACAAAGTGATTACCCTTGCCGAACTCCCCACGAACAAGCCCGCACGACCCATTCCACAAATCCAAGCCTCAAGGCCGAAAGAGGATGCCACTTCGAGAGAGGAGCGGCTTACGCGGTTAGCCGCTGTCAAAGAGAGTTTTATACATAGTTGGACTGGCTACAAAAAGAATGCTTGGGGCCACGACGAGGTCAAGCCCATCTCGGGCCAGTATAAAGACCCCTTTGGCGGGTGGGCTGCCACTCTTGTCGATTCCCTTGATACCTTATGGCTTATCGGCCTGAAGGACGAGTTTGAAAGCGCTGTGAAAGCCTGCGATGACATCGATTTTACAACCACAAATGCACGCGACATCAACGTGTTCGAAACTACCATTCGATACCTCGGCGGATTTCTGGCTGCTTACGAGCTGAGCGAGAAGCAATATCCTAGCCTGTTGAATAAGTCCATCGAGGTAGCTAATCTTCTAATGACGGCCTTCGATACACCAAACCGAATGCCTATTCCTCGATTTAACTGGAGAGATTATGTTCAGGGCAAGAATCAGAAGGCACCCACTACGGTCTTGTTGGCCGAGATTGGGTCTCTCAGTCTAGAATTCACTAAGATGTCCCAACTCACCGGCGATATGCAATATTACGATGCTATACAACGTATATATGATGAGCTAGAAGATGCGCAGAGCAAGACCCGGCTTCCGGGCATGTGGCCCGTCCTAATTGATGCGTCTACATCGCCCATGAGCTTCAAGGGCGACGGCTTTTCGCTCGGTGGCATGAGCGACAGCGCCTATGAGTATCTGCCAAAACAGTACCTTCTACTCGGGGGCGCACTTGAGCAGCCTCGAAAGATGTACGAAGATTTCATTGATGTTGCTGAGAAGCATCTCCTTCGTCGAGCACTGCACCAAGGCAACCTTCCCATCCGGTTCTTTGGCGATGCTCACGTGTCCAAACCACCCAACGGCGGACCAGTTGTGGTCACGACACCTCGCACACAGCATCTTACTTGTTTTACTGGTGGCATGGTTGGTATGGCAGCCAAGATCTTTGATAGGCCGGCAGATCTTAAAATCGCCGAGGAGCTTACCGATGGTTGCGTCTGGTCTTACAGTGGTACGCCTTCGGGTGTGGGACCGGAGATATTCTTCTACATCCCCTGCGATGCGGGTGATGGGAAAGATGACTGTCAGTGGAGCAAGAGTCGCGTAAGTAATTCCTGGGGTTCACGTCTTATTTTGGCTACCTCAACCGCACAATGGCCCCTTTTCTGTTAGAATCACGTTGCATACGTTTTTTACACTCCGAATAGCGATACTGACCTCGGGGTCTGCAGTGGAATAATGCGATTAAAAAGCACTGGGGATCTGGTGAAAAGGATGAAGCCATGACTGAGCAACAGATTGCCAACATTGTCGAAGCCCGTCGACTGCCTATAGGAATGGTTGATGTGTACGACCGTCGATACCAGCTACGACCAGAGGCCATTGAATCGGTGTTCTACATGTACCGGCTCACCGGAGACCAGAAGTGGATGGACAAGGCGTGGGAAATGTTCACTGCAGTTGAGAAGCACACGCGCACTTCGTATGCGTCGGCAGCGCTAGACGATGTCACGATGGCGAAACCGGACCAATTGGATAGTATGGAGAGCTTCTGGCTTGCTGAGACGCTCAAGTACTTTTACCTCGTGTTCGGCGATTGGGAATTGTTTGATCTCGACACGTGGGTGTTGAATACAGAGGCACACCCGCTTCGGCGAGCCGATGCTTAGAGGAAGGCAACGAACGGAATTCTTTGATGGGTTGCATAGAGTACCCTACACTGCTTGCATTGTTTAGGCACGGAGTTGTGCTATTATAGATATTGGTATATATACACTACATGAACACTTCATCTGATATCTTCACGATTGTACCGGCTATGCTGTATTGTAGGGACCGGGTTTCGCGTTCGTATGGTACGGTACGTAAATAGCAAATGGGGTCAAGCGCCCCCGCCGCCCTTACTTAGATCTCAATCCCACAGAGCGAAACATGAAGCAGTTGATTCGACCGACCACTAACTTAATGCTTTTAAGATGATTTTTATGTCAGATGGATTAACCATAGATGTGCTCCTAGACCGTGCAACATCAGCTCCTCTTTCTACTAAGCTTAACATTAGCAACTTTAAGTATAGCTACATTTAAGGTTATTCTTTAGCCCATCTTGACATGTGCTAAATTACGCAAGTAGGTAACTACATACCTAGGTATGGCTTAGTGTGGGGTTGATAGCAAGCCAGGATGAGACCGGTACTTAAAGCGGCATAGCTCTGAGAACAATATGTAGGTAGGCAGGTAAGTACAGCGCATACATATGTACGCATAGACTACATACAGCACATAACTATAGGATCATCCAAACAGGGCCGATGAAACAGACCCATACTTCAGATCAGATCAGGAATAATTCCGCAGGTATAAAAGGTCTCTGTCTCCCCCGGTGCGATGATTTACAGCCTTGCATCAATTTCACTCGATTATAATCAACAATATCGCTCTTACTTACCTGCTCTAACTTCTACCACGCCAATCAAAATGCGATCTCCACAACTTGCCCAGACGGCCAATGGAAGCCTGAGTTTAAAGGCTTGTCGTGATGATGATCAGTGGTTGACGGCGCCCAGACTGGCTTGGATAGATTGCGCTCCCGTACGCTAGTATTCGGCTAGTATGGTGTCTCCTCTACACGTGAGCCTGTCCATCCCGTTGATTCGCTCCGGTCTGTCTGGGCATTCTACAACCCACACGGGCTAGCCTGGCCCTTGTGGCTGACAAGATAAGACACTTGCGAAGTTGGGCAAGAAGCAGTGAGGAAGATAGGTATTTGCATTTATTGGCTCTTTGCTGCTTATCCATTCGAGTAGGTATTGCGCTGGTCCTGATTGGCCTCCACGGTAAGATCTTGGCCAATTTCCGGGTTTCTCTGGTCGTGTGTGGTTGAGTATTTCCCCTTGCTTTGCTCTTTTTTATCATTTCCAGACTGCCGACATTGTTTGTGTGTGTGAACCAGCCTTTAATAGGACTGACGTGACGTACTGCTCTGCCTCGAGGCGCTTGAGTGTTGACGTCAACTTTATTTTGTGGAGTGTACCGAAAAGCCGGGATTCTCAACCTCACGGGTCTCTATCTAATGAGATAGCGCTTTAAACTCCGGCATCTCACAGCAAACAAATACACAAACAACAGCTTGTTTTCGAGGTTGCCAACCATGGACCCCAATCTAGCACACACGATTACCATGCATCCTTCTCCATTCAATCCAAACACTAATAGTCGGAACGGGTCTTCGACACCTCGCTCTTCGCACTCGCACTCACACTCGCCCATGCCACCCCATGCTCCGGCACATGTTGCGCCCCCTAGCCGCCCTCACAACATGGCTGCCAGCACTGCTGTCGAAGCTGTTGAGGCCATGGAACTTGACCATACTATAGCGCGCCATCCCTCTACCTACCCCGACGTCGAATCTCAGAACGACAACTCTCGCTATCGAGATAGCGACCCCTATAACCTGTCCTCGGCCTTCAAGACCCCCCAACAGCTTGACGAGATCAAAGCCAATACCTCTCGCAAGCGGGACGGCCCCCGCACGGGTACTCTCAAGCTCAAGAGCCGCCCCAACGAGGTCACCGATTTCTACCGCAACCAGAACGAGACGATCGAGCGTCTGCTCAAAAGCGTCGAGGAACACCGTACGGAAGCCCGTCAGGAAGCCGGCGAGGACCACATCCGTCACCAGATCGCCGTCTGGGGGTCTTTTCTTGCCAACATCGTACTGTCTGCTCTTCAGCTCTACGCCGCCATCACCTCTGTGTCGCTGTCGCTCTTCACCACCGCCGCTGATTCCGTATTCGATCCGTTTAGCAACTTGACACTGATCCTCACTCACCGCGCCGTCAAGCGTGTCGATGCCAATCGCTTTCCCTCGGGTAAAGCTCGTCTCGAGAATGTTGGCAACATTGCCTTTTGCTTCCTCATGGGCTCCGTTTCGCTCATTCTGATCGCTTTTTCCATTCAGGAACTCACCACCCATAAGGCTACCGATCCAACCACCAACGGTTTCCACCTACCGTCGGTTATTGCCGTTGCGATCGCCTTCGGCACTAAATTCACCTTGTTCTTGTATTGTTGGGGCATCAAAGACAAGTACAGCCAGGTCGACATCCTGTGGCAAGATCACCGAAACGACCTCCTGATCAACGGATTCGGTATCCTGACATCCGTGGGCGGCTCCAAGCTCGTCTGGTGGATTGATCCACTGGGCTCTATCCTCTTATCCGTCATCATCATCTGTATCTGGACCCACACGGCCTTCCAGGAGTTCAAACTCCTTGTGGGCGTCGCCGCCAGCGTCGAGACGCAGCAGCTCATCACGTATATCTGCCTCACGCATTCACCCGCCATCCAAGGCATCGACACTGTTCGCGTCTACCACTCGGGCCCGCGGCTTATCGCCGAGGTCGACGTGGTGATGGACCCTGATGCGACGCTCCGCGACACGCACGACGTAGCTGAGGAACTGCAGTTTAAGCTGGAGGATCTGCCGGACGTTGAGAGAGCTTACGTTCATGTCGATTACGAGACAACGCATAAGCCGGAGCACCCGTTCAAGAAGGATCTGTAGGACTTTTCCTTGTGGAAATGAGCGTATCGGCCCAGCCGACTTTCCATTTTCCGTTGCATGCTAGGAATTCTAAAATTCAGTTTTCACGAATAGTCAGTACTATGACAACACAATCAATCATCACAAGTTGGAGAGTCCCAGAGAGACAAATGCAACTATAGATTAGGCGCCAAGCGTCTAGGTGCGTTGGCTATATGTCCACCGTTCGGGTTGAAGGGGGGCTGGTGCATCTAGCATACGATAAAATGAGACGACGGAACGTCTCGTAAAAATTCGCCTGGATTCGTGTGGATCGTCGGTAAGTTAGGTTTGTATACAAATTTTGCGAAGCCTTGTTCTGGCCATTCGTGTACATACAATGATACGATAGAGCTTATGATATAAATTATTTATCCCAAGTAGCACGGATCAAGGAAGCAGCAGCCCAAATACTACTAGGGTGTGAAGTGTTTCACTCTTGTGATGTGATTGATTGAGTGATGGTTAATATATTAGAATATCACGATGAGGCCGGTCGTTCGCATCAAGAGATGCGGTTCACTAGCTAAGTGGCTGATTTCTTGGCTTGGCACCATAAGGGTTCTCATTTCATGTGCGTAGAAACTATACCTAATTGCCTACACGGGACGGGAACTCAAAAATCCCCTTGAGGCTTACATAGTAACTCTGAATGTAGTTTATTTGACATCCGTAAAACTTGGGCTATAATGAATCTCTTCATTTATTCAATACTTCCATTCACCCATTCGTTCATGAAGCTTAGCGGGTTAAGCATAAAGTAGGCACCGGGGTATCCAGAGAGTTGGCTTCGCATGTCGAACCTCAAGACGGAAATTCAGGGCTGTTTCTTTCTTGATTTTGGGTAGATTGCTTCTTCAAGGCTATTAGCTGAGCCGGCGTCGAAGTTCGAGATCGACGCTGCATAAAGTGGCAGATGACCGCGAAGTCGTGTGGCCGATCACCAGTGAGGGGTCGCGGTATATGGTATGACGTCGCGTGAATATGTGGCGAATTGGAAAACGGCGTCGGTCAGTACAATTTATTATTTTCTATCCGTAGTTTCTCATCTGCGTTACATCGTTTGCCAATCTACTTGCTCTGCAGGGTCCGGCAGCACCGAGAGCTGGTATCAACGAATTGATATTTGATGTTACGTACAGCATGGAAAGAAGCTGGCTGTTGACTTTTTTCCGTTTTCGTCTAGGCTAGACTTGCCTGCTCTAGGGTAGCTCCGACGAGTGTGGGGTTCCCCAAAAACCCCAACATTTTCTCATTTGATGGCGCCGTTTTGATGCGGAGCTAGATGCGTCATTCCACATGAGCTAGCTACTAAAATGTTATGCTTTCCACAAGAGCACGGAATCGTTAATTATTGATTATGCATGATATGTCAGACTGACTATGTTCTCAACCGGCATTTTTTATCTCGATAGCAGTCGCCCGTAGAGAGTATTTGTCCGATAAAGGGCGCCAGCCCTGGAGCTCGACTGCGTCCAGTACTGTGCGTCTAGGCGAGACGAGCTGGTCCGCGAAGGATCCATCTGCTTACATCTAGTGCAACCTCGGATGCATCGATGGTGATGGTGCACAGGGAGCATCCCTGAGCGAGCAAGAAACACTCAATGAAGCTGTGATGTGCTCCATGTGACCGTACTCTGTTGCCGCCATAGGGGACAGAGCCAGGTGACGAGAGGCAAGGTATACTGTACTCTCTAATACAGAAGAATATAGCAGTTTCTCGAGCTATGTAGGTCGTGAGATCGATCCAGGCTGGAACAGGCTCCACGTGCTTCCGTGTTTGGTTAGCTTAGTTATGTGGATGCCAGCCACCTAATAACCCCATCGTCATTTTTTTGTCTCAAAAAAATGTGGTGGTCTTATTTTTGGTTTAAGTAGTAGCCAGCCATTTACGTATTATATGAGAATTGACATAAGTACATGTAATTTTCCAATCAGCAGTTTATGATAGTGTCGGCAATAACTTCAATTCTTAGTAACGACAATTGAGGAGGTAACAAACATACAGACGCGCGCAGAGACGCTAATCAAAACGGGGTTGCAGCACCTCACAGCACCTACCCAGGTATGGTAAGTAGTAGGCGGGTAGTTAAGCAGTCCCGCAGATGAAGTGGGACAGAATATCAACATCACCAGCTTTGAATCAACATGGGCACTGTAATTAACAATGTGCTCTCCCCACCACGCCACCACGAGCACTTTCCCTTCCCCCTCTTACCCTTGCAGTCTCGTGTTATCTCAGATAACTATCCCGATCTGCTTCTCCGTCCTTCGCTACACCTTCGAATTGGTATTCAATCGCGATACCTATGCCATCGTGACTGAGGCTTGGGCTTCCTCTAGCCAACTAACATAAAGTAGAAGCCTCCCTATTCTATTCTTCTCGAGTTATAGCTTCAGTATATTTCTACCGAATACGGACCAATCTCTACTCAGGCAATCAATTATATTTATCCACTTCCATTATTACCACACCGTCGCTCTCTGCCTACCCCGTCCTGTATCTATCGATCGAGTCCTCGCCCTCTTTAGCAATCTCGCGTAGCCACCCCGGCGGCATCCCTCGCGCGCGCAATGGCTGTGCAGGGCGGAGGGAGAGAGGATGTGTATGCTACAGTTCGTCCATCACTGCCGCTATACCACGGCCTACTCGCGCCGGCACAGTATCTAACTGCATGCCCTACTAGCTTCTATTGACAGACACGTACTTGCCTGGTAGGGTCTCCAGCCCCAATTGATTGATATGGTATATATATATATATATGACAACTCCTGACACCGTGTATCAAGGTGCGCTGGTCCTGGCCCACTCCCTGCGCGATGCTTCCACCACGAAGAAGCTGGCCGCGCTGGTCACCCTCGACAGCGTATCCGCCGAGGCCATCACCCAGCTCAAGGTGAGCTTCAGAATGCCCATGGAAACAAGCAAGCTCCTGGATCGCCCGCTGACGCGATTTGCCAGTCTGTCTATGACTATGTCATTCCCGTGCCTCGAATTCGCAATGCCCAGCCAGCCAATCTACAGTTGATGAACCGGACCGACCTACACTCTGCCTTTACCAAGATCAACTTGTGGAGCCAAACCCAGTTTCGCAAGATCGTCTACATAGACGCCGATGTCGTCGCTTACCGAGCCCCTGACGAACTCTTCAACATCCCACACCCTTTCTCAGCGGCCCCCGACATCGGGTGGCCCGATCTATTCAACACGGGCGTCATGGTTCTGGCCCCGAACATGGGCGACTATTACGCCATGATGGCCATGGCCGAGAGGGGAATATCGTTCGACGGAGCCGACCAAGGCCTTATAAACACCCATTTTCGTAACAATTATAACCGTATAAGCTTCACTTACAACGTGACCCCGTCTGCCCACTACCAGTACATCCCAGCCTACCGCCATTTCCAGTCAAGTATCAACATGGTGCACTTCATTGGCTCAGACAAGCCGTGGTTCCAAGGACGGCATGCGAGCACCGGAAGCTCGCCCTTCGATGAGATGACAGGAAGGTGGTGGGCAGTCTATGATCGGCATTACCGGGCGGCGGTAAGTCGTCTTCTATGCGCTCTAGCCATACATTGGATACTCTACTTACTCTTTTCAAGTCACCACAACCCCCGTACCAAGCATCTACCCAGCCTGCTGGTATCGTGGAGGCTAGAAAGCAGGCCCCGGAACTCGTGCAATACCTAACCAAGGGAGAATACCAGCCAAAAAGTTCGCATATAGAGCCATTCAGTAAGCATTCTAGCGACACACATCATGGCCATGAACATCACGATTATCAAGCAACGACTCAATATCCAATACAAACCCACCAGTCCGATCACCAACACGGTCACCAACCGGACCACCAGCCAGAATACCAGACTATCCCTCATCATGCCTCTTCTAGCACAGTAATGCACAGCGAAAACCAACACCAAGATGTTCAAAGCCACCAACAACCCTCATCTGAAGCCAACATCCAGCACTCTGGGCCCTCTAGTATTGTTTCTAGCGATGTGATTCCGTCTTCAAGCAATTATGATGATACTCGAGCTGAAACTGGCGAAGAGCAGATTCAAGCTCAGGGGTCGTCTGTGCCCCCTCCGGAGCCAGAGCAGGAGCCTCCGCCATTCCAGCCCCCTATGTCGAGCTGGGACGCGCAAAGGTTAGTTTTGCCCCGTCTGTTGGACGGAACAGAACGCATTAGCCGCTAACGCCATGACAGACATCCACCGCCAGCTGAATCGAAGCCGGAGGCTATGAATTTCCCAGCTACCACATATGAAATGTCGAAAAGTACAGCCCCCTTTATCGCTCCTCAGCAGTACCCCAGTCCTCCGAAGGACATGTGGTACGAGGTCCCGAAGACGGCCCCAGCTGCTCCGTCAGACCCGCTCAAGCCTATCTTTCCTTGGGAGGCAAATCGACCGAAGCCGTCTCGTGTATTTGTCGACGAGGAGACAAAAGTTTTTCAAGAGCCGGAGACGCACGACCTGGGCGTGCCTTCTGGTGGGCCGCAACCCGAACCTGAAATGCAACCATCAGCTGAGTCTTCTCTGATAGAAGCTTCTACAGTGGAACAAGGGAGCCAGCCTGTGACGCCTACCACCCCAACTATTCAAATTACCCCGTCGGATCCCTGGACTTCGTACACGCGGACTAATGCATGGGATGATGTACCCGAGATCGAACGGTACGTCGATTCCATGCAGAAGCACCGAAGGTCGAAGAGTCTTAAATCTCTCGGCGTAATTAGATTACCTAGTCCTGGTGAAGGCGTAGAAGTCGCATGGCGAAGGCGAGGTAGTAAGGTTACCGACTTCCCAAGTGAAGCTGAGCGCCCCAGCTTGCCCGTTACTCCCGCGCCTATCAATCGACCGAACTTTTGGGGTGGTGGCCCGAACGTCGGCGAGGCCAACAACGACTCGGTACTGCCCTCAGCAGTGGGCGTCCCCGGTCAGGGCGATTGGGTATGTCTGCATGGACGATGGTGGACACGTGCTGACTGTCGCTGCGACATTCGCTAACATCCTGCCATAAGGATCCTATAGCACAGCTTGAAAAGTTGGCTCAACAGCATAGCGATGAACTCTTGAAAAAGCTGGGGGGTGAGGGCCCAGACAATAGCGATCCACCACCTAAGCCTTTGCCTTTTGACCCCGAGCAGTGGGTACCGCCAACTTATGTAGCACGGTCAACTCAAGTACTGAGCCCACAGCCGGTAAAAGGAAATGTGAGCCCCAGCTCCGCACTTAATCCTGCGCGAGAGTTGGAAACGGCGGTTCGGTTAGCTCCTTTGCTTACAGATGAAGCTGTCCCAAACGCTCCAGTTTCTACGAATGAAGGATCAACTTCGGACTCAGGGAATTCGATACCCATGGATTCAAGCCAGCACCCTGAGAGAATACAACATTTGGGGGATACTTTTACTTGATGTTACTAATCTCGCCTCAGGTAGTACATTGTTCACCCTCCGAAGAGGGCCACACAAGATGCGCATTGGATGGTGTACGAAAGAATGTACAGGTGTTGGCTCCGACGTTAATTACACATGCAACGAGTGCTACGAAGACCGAGACGAGATACGGGAAGTTGTTGAGAAACCAAGCAGGCACTGTGTCCTTATATTTCATTGTTATTCTGCATTCGTTCTGAAAACAGGCCCTGGACGAACTGGCGCCAGATAAGCTATCCACAGGAGCATTGATATTTCTGCCAGTGCTCTAGGCTTTTATACCACCATTATTCTTACTCCCATACTATCTTCACAGCTTGTCATCTTTGTACTATTTTCTATTGTCGCATTTTCAGGAGCTGATTTGTCTGATGACTAATTAGCATACATTGCAGCGAGAGGCGCGAGTGTCTCACATCACGGAGGTACTTACTGTGTTTTATATGTACGTCGGTCAACGACTCGAGCGAATGGTTCATACTATTCCCATCTTGTTTTTAAGTTTATCTATCTCATATAGCGGGCTTGATGACTTACATGTACAATATATATATGCCTATGTGCGTAACCCTGATTTCAGGCTTGTGCTTAGAGTACCTCACAGGTAGTGACTCGATGCGTGAAAGTTGTAATTGTTAGGTTTGAATTAGGATGCCTAACCCACTGGCTACAGGCTGGTGAGGATTAGTAAATGGCTTGGTGCTGGGCAGAGGGTCTATGACGCACTCCTAATCCAGCCTTACATGTTACGCCGTGTGAAATCGCCCTTTTACGTGAGGAGACCGCAGTCGTTGCATGACTAATGTGTCTGTAATTATTTGGCCTTCCTAGTAAGGGGGAACAACCCTTTACCAAGCACTACGGTACCGACTTCCTCTTCCTTGTTGCTGAGGGGATTAATCTCTGTGAACTTCCCCTGAGCGATCTATAAAGACAATACCATTTTAAGTTATTAGATTAGGCATGGAGATCTCCTATCTCGGATGTTCAACAGTGTAATGTTGTCTCTTTGATTCCTATCTGCTACTCAAAAGAAAGAGAGAAAAAGAAAAAGAAAAACAATATAGCAGAATGTACTGCTAGATGTTATCACGCTGACCTCGCTGGGGGTCGAACCCAGAATCTCCTGATCACCCTCGAGAACATTTTCTCTGTCGTAGTCAGACGCCTTGCCATTGGGCCACGAGGCCGTGATTTGTGATTGGTTGAGTTGTTCAGTTTGTATCAAGATAGGTTGAAAAGTTTTGGCGTGTGGGGGGGAAGGTGGGCCAGTTCTTGCGCTATTGGTTTCTCCATAGTAGGGGCAGGCTTTAGACTAATAGGCCTTTGCTATTGATAGTTGCAGCAAGAGTTGGAATGATACAACTCAGACTGGAGCTAGTATCTAGATACGTGATACGGCTGAGGGAAATAAAGATAGAAAGGAAATCCTATATAACAGTTGCTCAGGTAAGTTGATTCCATGATTAATTCAGCAGCGTTCAACAAGTAGCATTAGCACATAAATACCAGAGCGAAGTCAACGTAAATTTAGCCTTCTTAATTAAATTTTATAGTCAATACTAACACAGCATCTAAGTAGGCAGATGTGTTTAGGGCTCCAACTACGGACCCCAATATACTCTCGCCTATTCCCCGACGACTCTACGTCCAAGTTCTATACAAACTCTAAGGGTCTATTTCGATATAGGAACATAACAGTAAAAATTAGCCTTCTCTCTACCTAGTGACATCGATCGCTGTTTCGCGGTCGCGGGCTTTGGCTTTGCCATTCGGCGTTTGAACATGCTACGGCGTTTGACTTCCAATTCTGGAAATGGGTTGGGATCTTATTCGATAGGCACAATATAACGGTGGAAGATGCCTGGGCTAGCAAACGCGCACTCGTTGGTCTACCAGCGATGATAAGTAGGCTCTGGGCTGTTTCGCTCCCTGAAAAGGATTAAGATGGGCGGTAGAATGAGAAAGGGAATATCCATTTGGAACTTTACTTCTTCTATTTTCATTGCCTTCCAACCAAGCAGCATCAATTTTTAAACATCAATAATCAAGGCTAGAATGCTAAGCTAGAAGAAATGTTCATATAATCCGAATAGTCATAGAGACCCTGTTACTTTAACGCAGAATGAGAATATAAAAAAGAAGCTATTAATAATGAAAAATCTAAATAATATATAAGTTAAAAATCTTTGTTCTGTACCCCAGGGGCAGAGGTATGTGGTCGCAGGCAGGCGGGATCGCGACAGACGGGCATAATATTCTACACGATATTGACTACTTAAAGTAAATCTGATCTGAGATTTCCTCTTTTTTCCCAGTTAACTAGGTAATGATACTCGTTATAATCAAAGAAGCCCAGTTCCGCTTTTACGTGTTTTGCAGTACTTGGATCGTATAGCCCGGCGAATGGAAGACCCATGCGCCAAGATATCTACACGAAGCTCTGCGTCTCGTTGCCTTAGTCGGATTCGATCCCACGCATATTTCAAGCTCGTGGTTGATGTATCTACAAGTGGCGAGATCGAGATGCTGAGCAAGGTGTTTGCGTGGCGGGGGAGGTGGACGGTTCCATTGCTACGGCCAGGCAGTGATTGTTGGGGTGATTGAGAAAGAGACAGTATCGGAATTTGTCTCTAGAGTTAGGGATAAGTGGACGACAAAGGGCAGGAGTAGAAGAAGGCATACACCGGTAGGCTGCATTTGCTGTGGTGTTAGTGTTGGTGGTAATTTGCTAGTAGTGCTACACTCGTCATATTAACTATGAGGCAGTTAAGGTGACCCTGCAGTCGACAAGCTTAGTCTTAACAATCTACGTTCGGATTCGTTTAGAGAAACTCCTAATTGTCTACTACCGGGGTTTATTCCTAGGTATGCTAAATGAGTAGTGAGACAAGCAAAGTGCCTATTTATGTCTGTTATAAAATAGAACCGGAATTCTGTGTTGCTATACTACTAAAAGGAGAATGTCGTTGAATCGGATACTTGTCTATCTGTAGTCAGTTATACGTAGCTTACGGTCAGGGACGTAAAAACGTTCCGGTCATTCATCCCCATCTGTCCCTACCACGTGCTTATTAGTATTAATAAGCTGCTCTCTACCTTTAGTGCATCTCAGCATTCTTACGCCCTTCTTAGGTTCGTTCCTCTCGTGCTATATTTAGATAGTCACCTATTATAGGTATATGTAAATCACGTGTTATGGTAAACCCCGCAATTACGAAGACCGTTGTTTGCGAGACACAAAACTTTAAAGATGGCCTGGACTACGATAGAGTTAAATGTGCTACGAGCTCTTTCTTGTGTAATGCAAACACCGAAAATACTACATTCTAATCTACGAGTGTTTGTCCTAACTCCGTCCTATCGAATGAGATAGGGAATTGCTGTGCACGTCGGGTGATCGACCGGTGATCAAGCATGTATTGAAGCCGGCTGAGTTACGCGGCCCGCGCCAGCATGTCAGATTAGAATCCCGACGTGCCGACTTTCTCTTATATCAGCTGCGAGAATATGCCTTTTATAGGCCTATTAAATGCTTAGTGTAAATGCCGAACGCTGATGTCATGCTGTCGTGCAGCTTTTTTCTTGCACGTGTCGCCTAAATAGAAGCGGAAACCGCTCATATCCCGAGACGATAGGATTGATTATATAGCGTGAGTGCTCATGTGACACTGCTAGTGGTAAGGTCTCTCATATATATAAGGTCTATAGGGATAAAGGGAAGGTGATGAAGTAATCCGCGGGTAGGATTATGCGAGGACGGTATAATCTTCCTAAAGGCGTGTGGTATCGGGTGAATAAGCCACACATCGCCTTGATCTAGATAGGTTTAAGACAATATGAGCTTGAATGGATCATTTCCACTTCACGTTCAGTTCGTGAAACACATGCTCTCAATTGGGGCGTGATACATCGCTCGTGGTTATGTGGTACGAATATGTACAACCCGGTCAGCAAACTTGGTCCACGTTGTTTCTGAAAGGCCTGCTATTGCCAGGTATGTAAATAAGATTTATGAGATATGGTAAAGAAATAAATTCGGGAAGAAGGATAGGCGAAGTTTGTACGTACGATATGTGTTCTTCTTCCTCATAGGTCCTCTCCCTCTATTAAATCCGCACTCATCGTTGTTCCCGGACGGTTCGAAGGTGGTCTTGTGGCCGGAGCTACCAAACATCTCATTCATGCTACGACATTGCGACAGGCGCCCCTAATAAGAGACTCTTGTTCAACGCCGGGGACACCGGAGCTCGATTACTAGTGGTCGGTGTTTGGTTCCTTTTGTAACACTTGCCCGACAGAGCAAGATAGCGAGCGAGTGAGAGTCGAGAATAGAATGGTGAGCATTACCTATCACGTCAGATCTCACGGCGCCACAACAGGTAGTCAAACCGCTAACTGCATTTCCGGAGCTTGGCTGGGAGTCTCTGTGCCGATGCTGAAGTGGCCAAGGTACACTAGAACAGACTTCTCCGCCGCCACGAAAGAATAAATTTCGCGCACTAGGTATGATACACGGCTTGGCGTGAGCTACCTATGTAGAACGTGTTATTTATGCAGGTGATGTTATCCCCGGATACTGGTTCCTGTGAGGCGCCCTTAGCGCAAGTATCGTACCCAGAAACTAGATCCGCGAGCCTGGGATTACGGTCGTGCGGTATGCAAAGGCTCAGGCTGGGCATAGGCACGGAGCTGCTGGGCTAGATCAGGACACGAATTTGAAATCGCATGGGTGCGTTGACCGTGCACAAGACTAAGCTGCGTACACTGCATGTGGCACGCAGCTCGGTGCAACGGAAACCACACGTTCTAGAATCGTCTAATTAAAGCAGATGGTACTGTACCAATCACGTAAATATCCCAGTTGTCTTTATGTAGATTGCGAGCGTACCAACTGAGGACTTTCTATAATGGAAAATTGGCAAATGAAAGCGAGGATTAGATAGAGTTCGATAGTACAGCTGTAACTTCATACGAGTTCTTTACTACTCCTCAAGTAGGCATAGTTAGCTGGACCACTTCCCCGCATCCTTGATGCACAGGTGTCAGGGGTAACGGTCAAGGTCACATCGGCTTAGCCGCATTTGATGATAGTTTTGTGCGTCCTGCGTTGGTTGCGTGGAATCGTGGTATTATGTAGATCAAACTGCAAACGGGATAGGTCCGGATAGGCTACCCTAAACTTGCCCTAGTAGTTTCATAATTTTTTTATTCATACTTTCTCGTATGATGGTGGTATATCTTACGTTATACCTGTTCTTCCTCTCCTCCCAAATTCCGTCATCGGTACGAGATCCGGGGATCTCCTTGGTTACGATGTAGTGTAGGTTAGATGAAACGGTTAAGTTGGTGGGTATTAGCTAAGAACCCTCTCCAGAGCCGATAGTATGATCTATATTAACGCACAAATGCACACACCGTGTTACTTGCCCTATTCGAGTATCTACTGTATATCGCTTGTCTACGCAATCGACCATGTTCATTGGTTATTCCAACTTGGCACTATGCTGTCCTATAGAACAGCCTGTTTCTGATGCGTCTCGACAAGAGACCTCTCGTCCGTGCCGTGCAGGTCTCATTATTCATCTATTCATCAAGGGCTCTCGTAGTACAGCAAAGTAGTCCAGTTCTAGCTCAAGTGCTTATACGGCTGTCCTCAGCATCATTCCGGTGTCATTTACCCACCTAGTTTCCTCTGCCTAGTGCACACTGACTACCAGGTCCTTAGTCATGTTCGCTGCAAACTAGTTTCCTTCGCTTTAACTGCTGCCCGACCTAACAATTAGTCTTCACGCTACCAGGGATCAAGGACGAAAGCTAGAGCTATCACGTCTTCACGCTTCAAGACTAGCACTCCCTAGGCTTCAAGTAGAACGTCTGTGTACCCGGTCCCCTCATTTATCATCATTTTGTGCCTCCGGGGATGATTCGCCATTGATACATATTGGCGTAATATCTCCGCGATCTACCACACCCTTTCCCTCATGCATGGCCGAGATAGGTACCGTTAAGCATATTTCTCGGCTATTGGATCGACTGCACGTGCCGTCGATGGGCATGAACCTTGAAAGAACGACACGTTATGTGATCACGGTTTCCTAGAACCTTTCCTATTAACCTTATCCCATGTTTGGGAGTTACGGCTAGATCTCATACCGAATCTCGATCTGGCTGATCGGGCAGATGATGTTGTTAAAGTCGACCAAAAGAACAACATTCACCTAACTTTCTTACCCTGGCGTGCCTTGTTTATGAGTCGCTCCTTTATTCGATGAAAAACAGTTTCCAATGGCATCTTCCGCGCCACCGCCGCAGGGCGTGGTGAACGCCATCAGCATCATCGAGCGAGTCGGATCGGTCCTGTCCGTTACAGGATGTATCTTCATTATCGTCACCTTTATATCGTCTAGCGCTTTCCGCAAGCCCATCAACCGACTCGTATTCTATGCGTCTTTCGGTAATTTGTTAGTGAATGTTGGGACGCTCATCGCTAGAGCCTACGTCGACCAGGAGAACTCTGCTGGGTGCCAGCTTCAGGGCTTCTTGATTCAACAGTACGTCTGCTGTAGTCCGTTATCTATTCGACTCTAATTCAATGGTTCTAGGTTCTTGCCCTCGGACGCCCTCTGGGCCCTTGCTATGGCTTTCAATGTTTACCTGACCTTCTACTTCAAATTTGATGCCGAAAAACTTAAAATGATGGAAAAGTGGTACCTCTTGATTTGCTACGGCCTTCCACTCCCGCCAGCACTCGCCTACATCTTCATATCAACCAAGTCGAAGGGGAGGATATACGGGAATGCAATTTTATGGTGCTGGGTTGGTTCTTCGTGGGATGTTTTGAGAATTGCCACGTTTTACGGGCCAATCTGGTGAGTACCTTGCTTTATCAGCCAGCGACATGGTCGGACAGTTACCGTATTAACACCAAGTAGGGTTATTCTATTGGCCACATTTTTTATCTACATTCGAGCAGGTCGAGAAATTTATAAAAAGCGCAGACAGCTGCGCAAACTTGATAGCAGTAGCACTGGCGGGAACGAGCTCGACATATTCAAGCTATACGAGCTTTACCCGATGAAGACGACGGAAATCAGTGTCACGTCCGAGTCTGTGACGCAGTCCCAACCGAAGGCCGGTATCGACCCTCTGCGGGACCTCGAGTCGAAGACTAGCTCGGAGCCGCAGGCACCTGCCGCCTACTCGATTACTATCTCGTCGGATCGTGAGCCCCCGCCGGTTATTCCTAGCAATATAGATGCATCGACGAACGTGGCCCAAGCTAAGGCAAAGCGGAGGAAGAACCAGGAGGCTAGCGGCGCGGCCTGGGCATATACGAAATGCGCGATCCTCTTCTTCACCGCCCTACTGGTTACGTGGATCCCATCGTCCGCGAACAGAGTCTACAGCGTGGTCCACGAGGGCCAAAGCGTCATTGTACTGGAGATTCTGAGCGCGATCGTCCTCCCTCTTCAGGGCTTCTGGAACGCGATTATCTACCTCGTCACATCGTGGGCTGCTGTGAAGCTGTTCTTCTCGGACGTCTTCCATCTCGCGCGGCCTGGAAGTTCGTCTTCAGATTATAACGGACGAGATAGGGAAGCGCGCCACGTTTCATTCACCCTCAAGAAGAGGAATAATAACGGCGACGAGACGGATAGCATGACCGAACTTGCCGGGAACGCGATACCGATTTCGAAATTTTCATAAAGCTACGTTGTTACAATAGAATAGGTTGTTATTACCACCCCGGACTGTCTACGCTGCCTCATGTCGCTACCGGGGACGAAATTTCCGGAGCTTCCGGTGAGACGAGCTTCAATTCACTTTGTCACGATTCACGACCACACTATTCTAGAATGGTATGTATTATAGCGAGGGGAGATAGGTACCATGCTTTGGGGGAGAGGTCGAACGCGTGATGGTTATAATATACCCTGGCGTATTGATCAGTTATTCATATTGGATGAACTGTACAACTAGACATCTAATTCACTCTACATATATCGCGATATTAAAACCGGAGTATATCCAGATCATGTCATAAATGAAAATTTCTTGTATCATGATCGAAAATGGAAGCTGTGCCCGACGCCTTGGTACATCCGTGTGGCCTCTTACCTGCAGAAGGGCGGGAGAAAGGAGAGAGAACCCTTGGTACTTGACACGGGACGTGGGTGACATTCTGCCTAATTCGGAGGAGTACCTGCGTCCTGGGTTGCATTGGGTCTCTCAGCAGGTCGGCGATCTCATGCACTATGCCTACGTTAGTGGGCTCTTCGTTTTACTTGTCCGGCAACCGGGAGCGTCTCCGGACGCAGTGCCGCTTGCTGGACTAGCTAGATATTGACTAGTTGATGAGCTATTATATGTCTACCACGCGCCGGTCTAGGTATGCTTAATTACAAGTATGAAAGTCTCTCTTTCGGCAGCATAAGGGGTTCCTAGTAAGTTCCTCTATCCGCCTAATTGCTTAGTACTCTAGGTGATGAACAAGTAAGTTGGTAATCTCTAATAAATAGCTGGTCCGTGATGGGGAGATGTCACGTTTGAAAAGGCATACTGACTAATACCGGGGGGGATCGGGCTAGCCAAGACTAGACTACATACTCCTAATACCGCGCTCGTCGATCTTCGAAAGAGAGGTATTTAGTATAAAAGCGGATTATCACATGAGTGAGTCAGGAACCTCGAAGTCATGTATTTGTACCTCATCTACCGAGGCAATCTACGGAGCTATGAACTACTTATGAACGCAAGGGGTGATGTGTGGGCTAGTGTTTAATCAGACGGGTCGTTAATATATATCGCTGTCGGCTTTGTCGATTGAGGCAGAGTCGCTGGCTTTGGAATATCACTTCAGAGTATGCGTATTTCTTTCCCATGTTGGTCCCATTTCTATCGTGAGACTTGACTTCCGCTGCCCACATATCGGTTTATTAGTATAAGGTATGAAGCGAAGTACCGCTTTATGGTATTGGTGTAGTAAAGGATCATTAGGTTTGTACTTAGATGTGCCAGCGCCTTGTACTACATTTCTGATGTTGCATGTGTGCGCAGCAGTTCAGGCGGCTCGCATACCGTCCAATCAGACACTCTCTAATGGATAACGGTGTGTATTGAAGGGCGCAGTTACTTCCCAGAATATTGCGTTCCTAGTCCGGTGTTTTGCTACGCCTAAGATATTCAATGTAGGGTCATACTATACCTATAAAGTCATCGTACCTCAATTTGATCAATGAAACTAGGATGGGTAGTTCGCTCCTTTGGCGCCTGTGCTACTTGAGATGAACTTTAACGTCTATCTAATTAGTTATCAAGAGGCACTAGACGGGACCTAGACCTAGTGTAACCGTCTAATGCGAGAACTCGACTCGTAACTATATGTCAGGCTAGCCCGGGTAGCGTCTATGAGCACGGTTGGGGAAACAGCAAGTATTCCTACCAGCCTAGAATTTGTAATTTGGCTAGCCAGCAACCTCTCTGTTCCAAATACTACTCAGACCATAGAGAGCTAAATAGAAAGGATATTAGTTGCTGGAGGTGTGCTATAGTCGGATGCAAAAGGGAAACAAAGGGGAAAAAACAAAAATGTACAACACCGAGGATTCGCTGGTCGTCACCGACCCAACTACTGATTCGGCCCTCTCTGGCTTATCTATGGGAGAGCGGACGGGATCCCGAGTTTTCCAGAGGGTATGGTCGTACATGGAGGATGTATGGTGTCATTGGCGATTATAAGTGCGCAGGCAATGAACCCACCGGTGTCCAGTTCACATACTACTAAATTCCTACCCGGAACAGGAACTGCCATACGGCCTCAGAACAAAGAGACTGTTTGTGTATATAGCGGGTAATACGTAGGAAGGTGTTTTAGAGGCCCTTGCGCAACAACAGTGATCTATTACCTGCCCATAAGTAGAGTGTTCGTGTTACGGTACTAGTATATAAGGTGCAGACGGTCAGGTTCGCTCGACCTGATAACGTTCTATCTTTTGGTAGTGTCGTGGTTTGGAGCTGCACTTCTGTTCCGTGACAGTTTGTGACAGGAACCCCGAAGGTCGCCAGCGGGATCGGGCACCCCACGCGTAGGCAAGTTAGCTATGTATATCGGGATCTAAGACACTATGAATATTTAGGTATATGATGTGTCGTCAGGAACAATTCATATCAACTATATTATTTTAGCGTTCTACTGCTGCGTCTATGGTCTATGGCAAACCATACGACTTGACTCTAGCCTTGGTGAGGTTCTTGGATGTGCCGTATAGTTCTATGCATGTTTTTTTTTTTTTTGCTCCTTCTCCCTCAGGTCCCAGCATTCTCCAATCAGTCATACATATTTGATCACATGTCTTCTCCTATTGCCAACGACAACCCCCTGACATGGACCCAAGGATATGGGCCCGGTGCAACGATGGTATAACGGAAGCGCCACCACCACCGCATAGTTTTCCCCCTTGCCTGCACGGGATATGCAGGTACATCCGGGACCGAAGGCTGAACCTCATAGTTGATTCCTCGGGGTTGGTATCTCGTGTAACACGGATCTTCACAAGCAAAATATAATAGTTTTGCGAGCTACGGTACCCAGACCCGCGTACTTGGAAAATACGAATTTACCAGTTTGCTTACATCATATTTGCTTTTGTAGGCATCGTAAGAATACTATTCGCATGCCTAGTTAGCATATAGCAGGATTCTACTAACAAGGCTTACATGCGTTAGATGCCTCAATGTAGATGCTGCGAGTCATGAGGGTGGAGCGAGAGATTTGACTTGGCTTCCGGCAGTCCCTAGTAGACTTTAAACCTACGAGCGGATCGCGTGGGACTACTTAGTAATAACCGCGTGCTTTGTAGTCCCAACACTTCGGGACCGGCCCCCGTCTGTATACCGACTATGGTAGTTCCGGTAATCCTGGCGGATCACAATTTTAATCAAGATGGAGACGTCCTACAAACGGACTGCGCAAACTTGAAACATATCCCACAGTTTAAAAATCCCGATCTGGTGGTTCGGCTCGAGCTCCTCGGATGTGGGCTGATACATGGCCGGATACCGGTAATGTAGAGCTCCCTTTTCACATGCTAATCGTAAAAAAGTCTAGATTCGTCACAATTTCTTGGACATGTTTTAAAAAATGTCAAAGCTTCTAAACTCACTCAAGTGCGTGTCACCTCGACTCACTGGGGAATGGAGTGACGCTGGATAAAGGATCGAAGTAGGGGAGGCCTAGCTTCTAATAGCACCCCGGATTGTCCCTTGTGTACCGGCAGCGTAGTACTGTTGTATATGCATATACAGTCGTCCAGCGTTATGCCGTGAGGCCGGATATGCGGGTGAATTGAAGTTTTGAGACTGAAGGGCGATTGAACCGCACGAGACGTGCAAGTGAACATAACGAGACCGCGTTATCTCCAACCCTCGCTTCGTATTATCAACGCTGACTATCGAGATGTAAGCCGGGGAATGGGCACAAAGTCGGGATTCTACTATTGGTTGTGTCTGGCGGATTCGGTTAACGTAATACATGAATTACTGTGATAACTACGTCGTAAAATTTACTCGTGGCTACCCATATCATCTAGAACTACCCTATGTTTACTATTATTGGGTCGTTGACCCTCCTACTCTATTGGACATGGGAAGCCGTGCTATAGTCTGCTACTGGATCTATATATGGGGGAACGAAACACTTAGACTAGTTTAGAGTAGACATCAGCTAACACGTATCGACGCAACGATCAATTTTTATCTATCTCGCTCATCCCGCGTAGATACGCTCAAACCGTTCTATTTAGTAGCGAGGAGGATGTAAGCGTCAAACTTGATACCTCCAAACTCCGCTACCTCCTCGTTCACGGACTCTCTAATAACCTCAGCCCACCTACTATTCTCTGCCTCGGTGTAATTTTTGCGCGCCATGGCCATCAAGGGACCTGTCATGAACGTAATAAGGCCCTCGATATTCTCCTTGTCGGCGACAACGAGCGTTTTCTCGACAACCTTGATGTTCTCCTTGGCGAATCCGCCATCCTCGACGACCCTCTGCAACTCGCCCTCCTTCAAGAACTTCTCTCCGGGCGCGGGCACGAGCCCCAGGTCGGGACGGATCTTCTTCTGGGTCGCGCGCACAATGAGCGCGGGCGGGAAGCGCCGCCAGCAGGTCACGACGGCGAGGCCGCCGGGGCGGAGGGTTCGGTACGTCTCGCTGATGGCGTTGACGGGTTGCTTGAAGGTGAAAATGCTGAAGTTGTTGATCGAGTGCGTGAAGTGATCGTCCACTACCTCGGCCGAGAGGGCCTGCGAGTCGAGCTTCTTGCATTCGACGCGTGGCAGCGGGGACGCGGACATAGACGCGTCCGCCATGTCCATCATCTTCTCCTCGATGTCGGAGACGAGCACCTCCCTCGGCAGTTGGTCCTTGGGCAGGCGAGCGACAATCGCCGCGGCGCCGATGCCCGGTCCTGCCGCGGTGTCGTGGACCACCGAGTCCGGGCCAATCGGGTTGGCGGACGTTTGCACATGCTCGCTGATGACGTCGGCGAGGATGTTGAATGTTGTCCGGCCTGTTGCCACAACGTAGTTTTTGGCGAACTGGGAGAAGTAGTCGGGCAGGGGGAGGTCTGGGTGTTGGGTCTGTGAAGCCATCTTGAAGACAGGGGTTGCCTAACTGGGCTATAAATTGAAAAGGGTCTGACGAAGAGGGGAAAGTCGAGCTAAGAAGCAAGGACGGTGAGAACACGATGAGATGCGAAACGGGGAAGGCTTGTCCTTTGTTTAATAGTTCTATCCTATGAGGGTATCGGCCGAGAAAATTGACGCATCACATCCCATTACGTCGATCTGTCCGTACCCAACAAATTGCTCATGAGATGCGCTTGTAGCAGACTATATTTAAAATAGAAAACGCTGTTTTTAGACCGTAAAGCTTCTGCCTAGTCCTGGGGCCTTGGCATGCTAGCTCTTCATCATTCATATACAACACCAATACTAAGACAAGGTCATGGGAGAGACTGATAGGTCAATAACAGCTCATTGACGAACGGAACTGCAGGAAGAGACATATACGAGATGCTTATCCGTCCGTAGAGGATGATACGTTCGCAGTTGAGACTCGGGATAGGCACCAAACTTTGCTTTAAGAGCCGCTTACGCCGTTGAAGTGGGTTTCGATGCTATTTATGTATCGGATTAACTAGCTGATCCCCGCACGAACGACATGAGCTGCGGGGTCAATAGGTAAGTTAATTGAAACGAGAAAGACGATTAAAGAAGAGAAAAAAGGAACGTGATAGTAAACGAGCCGGAAGAGCATGAGTATCTGCGCAGCCTATTCAACCATGTCACAGTATGTAATGAGGGATGTAACACAATAGAGGAGTAATCTAGACCTTGCGGCTCAACGCAAGCTGCATCAATCGGATTCGCCTCTCTAGGTAAGTAGCTTAATCAGAAGCCTCTGAACGTAAACAGAACCTTTTGCAACTTATTCGCCACCCGGCGCCACTAGTATACAGGCAGTCGAAGTAAAGAACGGAAAGAACAAAGACAGAAAGCAAATCCTAAGCCCGGAACTAGTCAATCACTAGATTCCGGTGGGGTATAGAGCGTCATGCAATGGTTCAAGTCCTCTGAATAACCCGTCCGGAACGCCGATATAGACATGCAAAGTAAGCACCACTTGCTTGCTGCAAGACGGCGATCAACAGACCAGTTCTAGTCCATACGACCGCTCAATTGGCAATATTGGATTCTCAGTAATTATCACCTTTTACTGCGATGATGTGAGAATACTGCCAATATGTGCCCAGCTCAATGCACTCCTGCACTATTTCCTCTTCTTCCCACCACCATCGCGATGCGGTCACAAACCTACCCCAAACTTCCTGCCATAGCAGTCTGTTCACTAGGCAGCGGAGTTCTATCTTCATATCTGTTTTACCGGAAATCTTTATGATAGCTGGCGCAGTTATGATAGCGATGGTACTCCCTTTTCCGCGAAGGTTTCCGACTGCTAGCCAGGTCGGGAATGTCTCGCTGGGTAACGTAGTGCGGAACGCTTGTTCTAGGTTAATTAAGAGATTTGAAAACAACCACTGCCGTAATTTTGGACCCATAGACGCTGATATAGGTTGTGGATCGATAATTGTCAAATGTAGAGCACCACCGGGTGCTAGACATCGATTAATATGGCGGAGGAAGGGTGGTATGTCCGTCGAGGGCAACAGGGTGGGCATAGACAAGCACGTTACCGTGGAATACAATCGGGGTGGAAGAGCCCTCGAGCTGGCAGAAACCGAAACTGAGGGTACTAGTAGTGGCCGGATATTGGGGAACAAATCGGGAGACAGGGGGTTTGGTGAGAGATGAGTTATAGAAACAGACGGATAGAGCGCCGCAATGAATGAAGCCGATGCTGCCGATTCGTTAGCTAGGTTATCATAATCTTCGATCTCGAATAACTTGCCGTGTGTTTCATAAAGTGCTAGAATTCTGTTTCGCTTGGGTTGGATGGAAGTCTCCGGGCGCTCACTCAACCGCTCAATCAATTGGGCGTAGCCGCCCTGTTGATGCAATGCCGAAAACATCCAACGTTTCTTAGTCATTTCGAGTTCTTTATATACCGATGCATCGGCAGCCTCCCCCATGCCAGACTTGAGATTGGTTAGCATGAGTTCTGTACTAGCTGCTGCCATCATCCGACGCTCCCGCTGCAATGCCGCAAAGGCCGGAAACATGGAATTATTAGCCGTCTGCCTGGCGGGTGATAATTGTAGGCGCTCATCAATCGTAGCTGTGGTAGCCTGCTTAGTTGGTGTACAGTCCCATTCGTGCGGCGGCTTCCACGCCTCAGGGTTTGCCAAATGATCGTAGCTCTGATACTTTGGAGATGATAAGGCCTCGTAACTCTGAGGCTCATTTGGCGGTGGTGTCTGGGGACAAATAGGGGGAATTGGGAAAGACCCTATGTCTTCGCATGCCTTAGGTGTTCTGGATGTGTATCAATAATTATGTTACCAAGCTAGAATTTGATTGGCTTACGCGTCTTCAGGTACTTCCGTCGAGGGCGGAGTGTGGGTTTTCGTTCCATCAGACGAAACATGAGCCTCTAAAATTATGAGTTGGTCGTTATCTGCCTCGGTACGTGGCGAGACCGCCGTTTCGATAGTTTGAGTAATAAAAGAAGATGGGCCGAGAGTTTGTAGATACGACGCTGTTGAGTTTTCTGGGGCTATATCATTCTTTTCAATCATATCAAAGGCACCAGTTGCTACAGCCGCTTGCTGTGCCCATTTGGAGAGAACAGAGTCTAGCGCATATATGAGTTAGAAGATGATCCATAGCTGTTAGAAGACCAACTCTTACCTCGCGGCGATGAAGAACGGGTATCTTCAGGCTCGGCATGCTTAGCTGGTAAGAAAAGCTTGTCGGAAGGATGAGGCGAAATGTCGGGTTTGTCTTGGTAGCCAAGTGCGGCTCTGACGCCATATGCTGATGTCCTGTGAGCCTGCGCATCGCCATGCTCCGTGTCCTCTTGGCTAGGGGCACTAGAGCTCGGCTTTCCTTTCGACGGCGTTGAGGTCTTCCGTTTGGACTTGGAAGAGAACAGGGAGAAACCTCGCTCACTAGAAGACGACACGCTACTAGTAGACACTGACTGGCGACCACTCTCTCTCTTTTTTCTATCCTTTTCTTTTGCCTCTTGCTCCTTTCTCTGCATCCGCTGCCCCATGAGCTCCACGTTGGGATCAGTCCATATGACGTCGAACATCTTGGCGGGCTGATGCTGAAGATCTGGCTGTGGCTATGGCTGTTTTGTATACTGCTCAACTAGTTTGCCGGGATTGGTACGGAGGTGGGCAGGGGAGGGGAACAAGGGTCTGCCGGTGGATTATAAACCGTCAGCCTATATCAGCGACGGCATGCATGAATTTATGGTACATTTCATGCCATGCCTTGCACCAGAACGTAGTACATAATTAGAGGTGACAGTGCCGAGGTGTCTTGTGGTAAGTGGTTGCCGAGTGAAGCGTGCTGAGGAAATTGGCGCGGTTGAAAAGGCAGATGAAGGGGAGAGGGGGAGAGGCAGTCTCTCAGGCCACAAAGGTGTTGATTGATGCAGTATGGCTAGTCAGTAAGAGGGAGATATGATTGACGTGTTTTGTGGGATGGTGCAAAGTATCTTCAACCTGATGCAGAGTAGGTAGACGAGGTGGTAGGAGAGTTAATTGTAAGTCCCCATAGGTGGATACCTACCGACGTACATAGGTAGGTAGGTAGGTAAGAAGGAATAGACACCGGCGGCTTTGGCGATGATGCGTGGACACCACAAACAATTGCCTAAGGCGAAGGCAAAACTTCTGGTGAAACGCACTTGAAGCTGGGCTAAACTTGATTTTGAATACGGAGGCAGACTGCAGCAAGTCACACTTGCTACAACACGCGGGTGCGACTGCCCAAGTTGAGTTCTTTTCCCTCCCGTTGGGTCGGTCGATTCGGTGCTTGAGATGTTCCACCGTTAGTTTAGCTTGCGAAAGGCTCCGGAGAGAGGCAGGAACGGGTAGGGACTTACTTCCTTACCTCTTACATACGCATGTGCCAGGTACCTACTAATTCAAGCCTCTAACAAAGTCCCTACCTAACCTACCTAGGTATGTATGTAAGGTAATAAGCAGGATACCTATCATACCTATGTAGGTACCTACTTACCTAAGGTAATGAAGCGCATGTGCATACTAGTACCCAGGTAGCTTACAAAGGTATCCCAAGCTGAAGGCACTATGCACACAATCACCATTAGGGTTATTGGTAATGGTGGTCTGTGTTAGGCAGGTACCTACTGGCCAGATGCTTGCTCGAACCACATGCTCGGGTGCTAATGCTTGCAAGATTAGGCGTTACCTTGACTTCAATCGATCGCGCTGTGTTGCAGCAAACACGGATGGGTGCTTTATCTGCATGGGCAAATGTGATTGAATATTTGTGGAGGTAGGGTAGGTACGTATATGTGCTAATTGGTATTAGAATTGATTAATAGTGATTCTCAAGTATATACTGTAGGTGCCTTTTGAAATTTTGATTCATTATCTAACCATCTACATGTTGATAAGAATGTGAACTGAGGGGGGATGCAGTGTTAAAAAAACTCAAATGACGTCCTGGTTATTACTCCTATTCTCCGCCATTGCACATACACTATCCAGCACACAGTTATCTCCCCGCATGTAGCCCCCATGCGCACACGGGAAATTACATTCTTTACCGCTTAGACAGGTACGTTGCATCCTGAATAAATGGAAAGGTAGGATGGTACAAGGCACGAAGTTGAGACAAGCCATTCTAGCGCTGTGACCAGGTGAGGTCGAGGTGATCTTGGGGAAGATGAGGCACTTGGGGCATGAAAATCAATTCCACTTCTGGTGCTCGGCTGTATGTTGTGGCGCTCGGCGAGTACTAATTGTATCTGTATTACTGGCCTGGCGACTTATCTCTCATCTAAAAGCAGCTGAATACGAGGCTATAGTTACTTTGCAGAGACATATTCTTAAGTCGGGAAGTTCAACGGTGATTTTCTTAATGTTCTACTTGTGAAATGCCCGACTCGGAGGTTTGCTCAGACCTTCTGACGTCGGTTGTGGAAGCTCTCCAACTCTGAAGTCCTTGTGGCATCTATTAACATTTTTCCATTCGTAATTTCTTCTTGTACTAGCTACACTGCTGTCACTGGTTTGAATTGCGAATGGAGCTATCTTCATAACTGTGTTGTAATAGTTGATCTTGTTGCCGTTGCTCGCTAATCGAGCCACTTTGTAGATACTTCGGTACTTAAATTTATAGAGGTATTCGCAATACTCAAAAAGTACAGCCACTATTTTATGGACGGTTCTTTTGCGTCTTGAGTTAGTATTTAGTATTGTAAAGAATCATCTTTTCCCTCTTCACCGTAAGAGCACTACTAAATGCCCACGTGGCCATAAAATCGTGGGGATTGCCGTGTGCGGTCTGGACACATGGGAAGCTATTATTTCGCTACAAAGGTTCCTCGGAAATCGCCGCGTTCATCATGGCAATAGTCTTCCGATATTCCAAATAGTCCCAAGCTTGTTCGAGAGCTTTCTATTCTGTTTTATCCTAGTAGCAAGCGGTATTAAATCATGATAATAGGACTTGTCACTTTTCAAAAATTCTTATATTACATCATGTACTGAGATTTTCTACTACATTATTTGATAGAATTTGGTATTTATCATTTCTTGGAATTCTGTATTATATCATTTATTACTATATCGGTTCTTAGTTTAGCTAATACCCTTGAGAGACCCTCACCATCCAAACTTCTTTCTCCAGACAGCTACAGTAGTAGAGAATAACGAATGAAGTTGTTTTAGGTATTTCAAACTAAATTAGGGACAGGCAGTATATATTAAACTACTACTCTGCCGAATGCCGTTATAACCCAACATCGACAACTCAGAGATGTCTCGGATCGTATTCCAGACAGCCAATTCCTAACATGGTAGTTGACTGCATATTTCTAGAGCACCAAAATAGACCATACGGCCGAATTTAATAGGCTACTAGCCTTTTATTCTCCCCCTATGTTCTATAGCGTCACATATATGCTTTCGTACTCACGTTAAAATTTTATCCGATGCATCTGCATGTCGGAACTTTACGAGACGTTGAGCGAATCATTTTAGTGACGAAGGTCCCTTAAGCGTAATCACCACAATATACATGCCTCAAAGTGCACGGAGAAGAGAACATATGATTGCATGGGTGTGCTGTCCCAAGATCGGCACCTCGTCCTTCGCGAGTTAGTCCTGTTGTGGCACCGAATTCTCGGTAATTGGCCAATTTTCCCGCCTGTTTCACACGGCTTCCGCTGTCTAGCCCCTGCATACGAACTAGTGCCGATTTGTGGCTCTCGACGTTGTGTGGCGAGACAAGACACCTGGTCTGGGAACTTACATGTTTGCATCTCCCCCGGTTGCACCCCTTTTTATGCCTGTCCGGTCCAAAAGCCTATAGGAGGTCTGTGGTTCTCCGTTGACATGGAGCTGGTATCGAACTTGGCTGTCGACGGAACAATATGGAGGCCGCATGTGGGGCCAACAGCTGAACGCCCCGGCGACAAGGTAGGCAAATAAATGCAATGAGGTGGATATTAAATGTGTCGTTGACCAGAGACCTACAGGAAGCTTACCGGCTCTCACGACATAGATGCAGCGCCGATAGTCCCGATTCTTACAATGTGGTCAAGGGAACCCATGCCCGCTTTCAGTTATATATATCATTGTGATAGAGCCGTTAAAATGCAGCAAAATACAGTGGTGGAACTACGAATGGCCAGATGCGGCGTTCACGGCTGTCAAGTGCTACTTTGATAGAGACAACGTGTGTACCCGGCCATTGAGACCAGTTCAGAAGCAACTGCGTACGTACACATGGTCATGTCTTATAGCCCACACACTAACATTCTGTGGCGGCTTGTTTTCATACGAAAGGTAGAAAACATCCCACAGGAGGCTTTTCTGGGCAAACTCCCCGCGTGTGCATCGATCAGTGATCAGACTGCGCTAGGCCCTCCTAATTCCCGACTATGTGGTATGCCTTGACGCGCATTGTGTACTAAGACGGTTCTGGTCATCATCGACAGTCTTGGCGTACCTAGGCAAGTAGATAGCAGTACCAGTCGGACTTTTTTTAGAGGGACTTTTTTTAGAGGGACTTTTTTTTTGAAACGTCAGAGTAGCTAACCTACTCACGTGTTTAGATGGTTATCGTTGCTGCCCTTTATATAGCTGAAGGGACTACAATACTGTTGATGATAGTCCATCTCTATCTGCGGGATGACAACAATTATTACTCAAATCAGAAAACCCCGAATACAATCGAGAGTTAAGGCACGAGTAGTCAAGTCCAAGTCACATCTAAACACCGGAGTTGATCTGACCGTGCCAACATAACCAAGCGTCGATTATCGCGCTTATTAGTCAGTTTTCTGTTAGGATTCCGGTAAGTAAATGCCTAACTAACCTGGCGAGGTCAGCTATCTTATATCTCCAGGCGCTGACCTGGATGCTCGAAAGATAGATGTCCTAGTCTAAGAACATCCACGGCTTCCCTATTCCCCCCCAAAGTAAAACCGAGGTCTAAAGGCTCTGTTCTGAATCCCCGAGGGGCGTTGCAGCTGGTTGGAAGACTCGACGTGGAAGACTCGCTTATACCACTACCAAAATAACCACGAAATAATCATAACAGGGACCTACCCAACCCTTTGATAACAGGCAAGAGTTCTTATCCTGCCGGGAGCTCGAGACACTTCCAAGGTTGTCGGGTAGTGTGCTTACCTGCTGAAGGTGCCTAAGGCAGGTACCTGCCCACCAACCAACCGTATACCACGTAAAACATACCAACTACCTCACTTAGGTAAGTATCTCCCCCGGATATCGCGAGTTCCTTCCACCGATCCCTCACGCGACGCGCCGCTTCCGTCGCCTCTGCCACGGAGCAGCCAACACTCCTGTTTGCGCGTGCCACTCAAACATATCAGAAACATCCTCTCCACCCCTCCACCTCTCCCCCACAGACCTCATGTTCTCTTCACTCCCACCCGTTCGTTCCTGTTCCGGTGCCTTGGTATCGACTTGGTAGGTGCAGCGAATGTGCCTCCGCGCCCACGGAGCAGAATCGTTCGGTTCCAGTTGGTGGCACCATTCATTTCGATCTCGTCCTCGTCCACCTAGAATCCCACTCCCGCACCTCTCACCAACTGCCACATATCTTCCCCTTTACCCTACACCCTCCGTCTGCCGGCCTGCCTATTCACCGATAGAGGTGTACCACATCTACTTCTCAGACTCTCTAGCCATCTGTGCGGCCCTCCCAATGCCCACTTGTCCCATACTATCTCTTAGGTATTTTTTCCTGTGGCCATTGACTTTTTACACCTTCGGTATCTTGGCCTTGAATCTAACCTTGATCCTTTCTATGTTGATTTAAATTCCCACGCCGATCCATCACTGATATCGATCTCCTTCTCCATCTATTCGTCTCGGTCTTCTTTACGTATATTTCTGTGTTCTTCGTACTGACTGGGCAGACTTACATATTTTCTTTCCTTTTAGCGACCTACATTCTGGTGGTAGTGTCTAAGCGACTCTCTCTAGAGAGAGCCTGCTATCTTCAACTGTCATACTTTGTTATTACGTCAGAAGACTGCCTTAAACCTGACATATTCACATCTACTGTACTCTATTGGACGCATTTTTGCGCTTGACGCCACTATATCCCAGTACCTTTCGCCTGAGATCGAGGATATTAGTCAGAGACCATTTAGGAGTCGACACGATGAGTCCGTTCAGCTCCATCCAGTATGGCTTTGAGAACGTGAAAGAGAGATTCTCTGCAATCGACCAGAGGATTAACCGATCCACCTTTGGTCGCGTCTTCCGCCTCGAAGGTTCAGGCCATGTGAGTAACCATTACGCTGCTCCTTCAGTATCGCACCAATTCCCGAGGGCGTAATCAGAACCGAGGGGATATGTTGTGGGAGTGCGGATACCGTACCATGAGGCGTATATTTTTGCTCTTCTGCCGGACCACTCAGTTATTCCCATGCTGATAATGCATAGTCAAAGTCTATACGAGGGGCTACTTTCTTTAGAGAAGTTCGAGCCGGTTTGACAACATTCGCCACCATGGCATACATCATCGCCGTCAACGTAAGCGATATACCTTTAAGCATCATATATTCAGTCTCTGACTACTAGACTAGTCCGCAGTACTTTCTGATTCTGGAGGTACTTGCGAGTGTCCAATAGGGAGTGAGCCTGGCTGCCCAGGTGATGTGGCTATGTCAATGTGCCAAACAAGTGAGTCGTTATCTCGCAGAGATATGCTCAGAAGAAAATGAGATTATTACTGATGCTTAAATATATAGCTTTAAAGCGCGACTTGATCACTGCAACGGCAGCCTTAGCCGGCCTCAGTAGCATCCTGTTCGGATTCTTGACCAATCTTCCGGTTGCTCTTGCGTTAGTGCACTTTTCTCGTCTAAGAAGCTATTGTTCGTTTGATGGGCATCCATTTTTGACTCGTTTTTAGACCAGGCATGGGCCTCAATGCGTATTTCACGTACCAAGTTGTCGGCTGGCGCGGTTCCGGTCCCGTACCGTATCGCATTGCATTAACTGCCATCTTCGTCGAGGGATTCATCTTCATGTTTTTAGCACTCACGGGAATGCGGCAGTGGCTGGTTCGCATGATACCGGCTACGATCAAAACCGCCTGTGGCGTTGGTATTGGTCTTTTCCTCACTGAGATCGGTCTCTCTTATTCTGCTGGTATTGGCGCAATTACTGGAGGTTTCACTACACCGTTGGCCATTGGCGGCTGTCCTCCTGAAATGCTAGACGGCAGCGCCGAGTGCAGCGGCAAGATCATGGCGAACCCTGCGGTATGTTACTCACCACATTAGCAATTGAATCATAGAAACTTACACTTGGTAGATGTGGATTGGGATCTTCCTCGGAGGTATCCTAGTCGCTTTCTTGATGGCATTCAAAGTCAAAAGCGCCATCATCATTGGGATCGGTCTTGTATCAATCATTTCTTGGCCGTTAGTTCATCCGTTTGGTGTTTCATGCCTGGAGTTCTATGCTGACCCGTTATAGTCGCAATACCTCCTTCACGTACTTCCCATACACAACCGAGGGAGAAGACCGATACCAATTCTTTCGGCAAATCGTTGCCTTCCATCCGATCGAGACGACCCTAGCGGTACAAGAGTGGAACCTCCAGGGAACAAGTAGTGCCCAGTTTGCACTCGCCCTCGTGACGTTCCTCTATGTTGACATCATCGACTGTACGGCAACACTGTATTCTATGGCCAAATTTTGCGGCGTCGTAGAAGATAACGGCGATTTCCCGCGCTCAACAGTTGCTTATTGCACCGATGCGGCATGCATTTCGATCGGTTCATTATTTGGATGCTCGCCGGTGACCGCTTTCATTGAGAGCGGCGCGGGAATTGCTGAAGGCGGACGGACTGGACTGACCGCAATTTCCGCTGGGTTTTGCTTTCTCATCAGCCTTTTCTTTGCTCCGATCCTCGCCTCTATTCCGCCCTGGGCTACAGGCGCGACACTCATTCTAGTAAGAGATAAATTCTTATCAGGGTTCTACTCGGGCATTGATGCTAACTTACTATGTAGGTTGGTTGTCTCATGATCCGTCAAGTCACCAACATCAACTGGCAATACATTGGCGACGCGGTCCCATCTTTTATAACTCTGGCATTTATGCCATTCAGTTATAGTGTCGCATACGGCCTCATCGCGTAAGTGACTTGATTTTGCTAAAGTGGTTATTGCTAATGACTTTGTTAGGGGCATGATGGTATACGTTGTTCTAAACACGATGATCTGGATCGTGGTAAAATGCACGAACGGAAAAGTCACGCCCGCCAATTGGCAAGAGAAGGAGGTTTACAGCTTTGGTTTCGGCAGACGAGACATGCCAGGCTGGATGCGATTTATTCGCCGCAAGTTATTTGGCGAGCATGATGCGGGGGGCGTTCGAAAGGACGGTATAGAGCTGGCTGATTGTGATAGTACGATCGAGCATGTCTCGCGCAGCGCCTCCGCCGAAGACAAGCACATACAGGTGCACTCCAACCGACGCCACCTGGAATGCGATCTCCCTTCTCTTGACTAGCATGGTTGGTAAGATAGGCTGATGTGAGGTGTCTGTGGTGGCGTATGATCATTGATCTGTGGGGGGCATTTGCTCTGAAGAAAATAAAAGAAGGAAGGTACGGCAGTAGTTGTCATCGTCGGCTTTATACATCATATCATTGGGGGAAAAGAACACAGAACAGCTGGCAGGGGTAGGGGGGCTATGGGATAGCTGACTTCCAACACGGGATATTATGAAATATCAAGTGGGAAATGCTTTTAATTAGCTTACAAATTACCTATGTATCTAGCTCCTACATAACGCGCGCTTTCATAGATGCAAGATAGCATCCAAGCTTTGACAACGAGGCCGTCGTCAGCATCTCTGCCTCTGTCTTATCTTATCGTAAAGCAGTGGCGCATAATTTAAGTGGGTACCTTGCGCCGTACGGTTGTTTCAAGCAATTAATTGACATCATCTAATCAAGCAGATGCTCTCTGATAAACCTTAGACAATAATTTTACCAGTCCAGAGCGGCAAACGAACGGAGGTAATCTTACCGCGACGCCAAATAAGTAAAGCAGTCCCCTCAACCCAAACCGAGAGCTGCGCTCTATCGTATCGCTGCTTGTGCATTTCCGTATAATCGGTCACTCGATTCTCTGAGGCGCTGTGAGGGGAGACTTGCGGCGAGGCAAGTTTAGGAGAAAGATGAGCGGCGGTTGGAATACTAGTGAGCAGCATGCCGAAGCGTCGCGAGGTGGACGAGTGGAAGCGCTAATTCTTTGGGAATAGTCGAGTCAGATGCGGTATGCAGGCCGTCCGTTCCCTGAAGCTACCTACCTACCTACCTATCTATCTCCCTCCCTGCCTAGTCGATATCGGGTAGGAAGGTAGCTTTGGTTTTTTTTTCTTTTTTGTGTGACCGACTCGCTGATCAACCAACCTCTCTGGGACGGTATAGGGCGTTTTCACATTCCTCCTCAACAACCTCGGAGCCAAGGATGTGCAGTTCGAGGAGCTGCTCACGCTAGAGCCCGAGACGCTCGCGGCGCTGCACCCGGTCTACGGCGTCATCTTCCTCTTCAGATACCCGACGGACGCGCCGTACGCGGCGGCGGACAAGCCGCTCGACGGCACGTTCGACCACGAGGCCTCGGAGCGGATATTCTTCGCCGCGCAGACGATACAGAATGCGTGCGGCACGCAGGCGCTGCTGTCGGTGCTGTTGAATAAGGACGAACAGAGCAGTGGTGGCAGTGGCAGTAGTGGTAGTGGAGGTAATGACGATGGCGCGGGCATCGATATAGGACAGCCGCTGCGCGAGTTCCGCGAGTTCACAATGATGCTGCCGCCCGAGTTCCGCGGCGAGACGCTGAGCAACAGCGAGCTGATCCGCGACGTGCACAACAGCTTCGCGAAGAGCAGCCCGTTCGTCGACGAGACGCAGCGGACGGGCAACGAGGAGACCGAGGACGCGTTCCACTTCATCGCGTACACGCCCGTGAACGGCACGCTGTACGAGCTCGACGGCCTGCAGCCTGCGCCGATCAGCCACGGCGCGTGCACGCAGGACGAGTTCCCCGCGAAGGTCATGGAGGTGCTGCAGCGCCGGATTGCGCGCTACGGCGTGTCGGAGATTCGGTTCAACCTCATGGCCATGGTGCGCGACCTGCGCGTGCGCGCGAGGGAGATTGGGGACGAGGAGGCGCTGCGGCGCGAGGAGGCGAAGAGGCGCGACTGGCAGTACGAGAACGCGCTGCGCAGACACAATTTCGTCGGCTTTGCGGCGAAGGTCCTCGAGGGCGTGGTTCAGAAGAAGCTGGACGAGGGCGGAGACGCGGCGTACGCGAAGTGGGTGGAGGACGCGAAGGGGAGGACGAAGGCGAGGCTGGAGGGGAAGAGGAAGGGCGGCGGCGGCGGCGGCGGCGGAGGGGATGTTGAGATGGCGGGTTGATACCAGGGTTGATTTATGCGGCGAGACGAGATAGGTGCGGATTTGGCTTGTCCTACCTATCTGGATCCCGCTTGGGTCGTCATGGCGTCTGGAATAGGGCGCGGGAAATAGAGTTTCTAAGGTTCTCTGTGGCACTTCGCTGGTCGGGCTCGTCGGGCCAGTACGGGGATACGGGTCTTTGAGGAATGTGAGGGCGATGGAGGGAAGGATTTAGGTACTCGATAGACATTTCTCTTAAGAGGGCTCATGCTCATCTATTTCATAGGCGAATCGTATGCTGGGTATTATTGTGATGCTAGCTTACGTCTTGGGGATGTGTAGAATACCATCAGACTCAGTTGACTCGATTACTTCCATTGCTCATAAGCCTGCTCATTACTAGGATAATAAACGCGAGCTAACAAGTGCCTACACAGCGAACGGGTTACGAGGAACCTAGTCAACAATTCAATTGAAGTAATTACGGCACTTCCCACGAATTCAACGCACGGCAAACGGAATACCAGCAGTATAAAAAAATAATAAGTATATATTCGTCGAAGGTTAATTAAAAAAATGAAGTTTCCGTAAAACGCCCGTGAGTAGGTAAATCTCCGCAGAATAGATCTCATCCCTTGGTATCCGTCCGTCATGCCATATGTAAGTGAGTTCGTCCCTCGTGATCAGAGAAACGACGTTCAATCAATCCATGCCGCCGCCGCCGCGGAGTAAAGCAGATGATGCTGTCCCTGTCATTCCTAACCCGTCCGCCCTGTCATTATAAACATGCCTACGTTCGCCATCACATTGGCTTGCCTTTGGTATCTAGGTATATCTAACTCCGTCTTATGCAATTTCACTGTTTTTTTTCTGAGTGCTAGAGGAATTGCAAGAGCTGTTTATGGCGCAGCGAAGAACCAGTATCTATTTTATAACGTTAGTTTGAATGAAGGTGGAAGTAAAATAGACGGAATGACTTACTCAGCGGCGTACTGGACCTCAAATTGAGCGGGCATACCGGCACATGTGGCGGGGGCACTACCGCCGGCGGTCTCAACACGGTAGACCTGCTGGAGGTTGCCGGTGGCGCCGGGGTTGGCAGAGAGCCGGAGCCAGGGCACGGCGGCCTCGCCCTGGCGGCCCTTGGGGGCGTTGGCGGGGGCATTGGTGGCATTGAGCTTGGAGCAGGGCGCCTCGCCTAGCTGGGAGCGCGTGGTGTCCAGGTTGAAGAAGGGCGTCGTCGTGTTGGTGAAGAAGTGCTTGCCTGACACGAGCAGGTTGGTCGGGCCCATCTTTTCATTTGCGCTGCTCGTGGTAGCTGGGAGATCGAATTGGAGAGCTAGCTGAGGAAGCAGGTGTAGCAGGTCTGGGTACGAGGCGGCTATGCACGAGGCGTTGAAGAGCGTTGCTAGAGCGCCGTTGGCGACAGGTGCGGCTGTTGGGGTTGCGGTGTCGCAGGTGTAATTCTGCGTGCCACGACCGATGGCTACGTGCTTCAGCACGAGACCTGCTGCTGGTGTGGGCAAGGGAGTGGCGGATACTGGGATATTGTGTTAGTGAATTATACATAAGCCCTAGTTCACGTGTATAGGAACTCACCGGTTGGGATCTGAGCCTTGGAGACGTCACAGGAGGGTGCGAAGGATAGAAGCTTGGCGGCATCGGTCTTCTGAGCCAAGAGGTTGAAGTAGTCGGATACGGCCTCCTTTCCAACGGTGTTGATGAGCTCTGACCGGACCTGTGGCCAGGCCGGGGCGGCAAAGACGCTTGAGGCACCCAGGAGGGTAGCGAGTATTGTTGAGCCGTACATCTTCGTTGTGATATAGAGAAGATAAAAGGCGAGATTTGTAAAAAGTCGAAGGTAAGAATGGTGGTTCGGAGAAGGTGAATTTGTTTTCTTTTCTTCGTTATCCGTTTCGTTGATCGGTTTCTTGTTTCTTCTTCTTATCTTATTCTTCTTGTCGTAATATTGTAGATAGACAGATAGATAACCAGTTGTGCCCGAGGAACGTTCAGATCGAGATTCGAGAGAAATACCAAAACCCAATCAGATGACAAGACCCGTCCCAGAAGATGATAAGAAGAAATTGAAAAAGATATTCGTTTCGAAATAGTTAAGAGTAGGAAGAAACAAGGAAGATAGATAGGAAAGGAAAAAAAAGTGAAGAAAAAGGAAATGATCTCCGAAGAGAAGAGATGATGATGTAGGAGGAAGACGACTTTTTATGTGGTTGGGTAGAACAAGGAAAGGTCTGCACAGCTCGAGCGCAGCCTCTCGTCTTAATATATAAAAAATGTCACGGCTCACGGCTACCCGTCTTCTTTGTTGCATGCATACATACCTACCTACATAGCCTACCATAGCTATCCCTACCTACACACCAACAGTAGTCGGTGCTACCCTGTTGCCCACCGTCCCATCTGGGCGGCAGGGTGGCGTAGGATTGGTCATAATCTACAGACGGTGGGAGAAAGAACTAAATTCGGTACCACGCGAGAGAAAGAATGCAGCAGGTCGTTTAGTCTGCTTGGCGTACTTTGCGGGACTTTCCTTGAACGGGAATGGCCTACGTCGGCTGGCCGTTGACATGCATGATTCGATAGTATAGCTAGGCAAGCTGGCCAACCAGCTAACCGCCCTGCGCACGCAGAGCTGCTGGTTGCGGGCGGTAGGGATGATGGAGAAAGATTGAATGAAAGACAAGAAGGGCAGCAAGACATACCCCCGGAGGAGGTCGGACGGAGTGGATCTCCCGGCGGTAGTGCAGCTTACGCTAGTCGAGCTAGACAGGGATCTGACAGGGCCTTGGCGTAGATGTGATCTGCACTTCCTGGCTAGCGTGGCCGGGGTAGGTGATTACCGCGGCCTCTGATTGGCCTATAGACTGCAGCGCAAGCGCCGTGGCTACTATTCTGTCTCTCGCTTGGAGGGCATGGAGGGGTTCTCGAAGAGCTACCTGGGCACTGCCTGGGTACGTAGCTCTGGAGCTCTCGTGGCACCAACACGAGATACACACACCATAACTGATAAAGGATAAAGAGGCTGGGTATATGATTTACCAACGCAACGGAAATTCTTTGTCCGATACTATCTGTCACTATCTAAAAATGCAAATTGTGTTTTTTCTCGTGTTGGTATAAGTATAGCTATACCTACTACGCCTTGCTCACTAGGCTTTGTTTACGTATTTAGCAGCATCTATGACACATGACGAGCTGGAAGTTCGAGCATCCGATGGGCAGTGTACGGCCAACTGCTAACAACAAAGAAAACCGATAACCGATTCGTACACGTTGGTAGAGATAGCTGAACAAAGCAAGGGTCCAAAGGCCAAGCTACCTAATTTGCACAGACCTGACCAACGAGACCAACGATATTAGCCCTGCAAGTTTGCTGCATGGCAAAATTTAAATGAGCTAATTAACCCAGACCGCTACACTAGACCCCGCATCTGGGAGGGTCTGGGCGGGGTCGGCAGAGCAAAAATAGAAACAAATTATCATGGCAATCCAAGCTTTTTGCCCGCGCTTCTAGCTATCGGCTATCGGATTGCAGCAAATTTGCTTGCCTCCCGCCCAATCATTGCGATGTGGGGGAGCTGGGCAAAAGGCAAATTAATACCTAGTAGACATGTGGTACTGAGATTTGATTAGGTATCTCGGTAACCGACAAGACAACCATGGAATTCAGTCGCCGTCATCATCATTTCCGTCCTCGACTCGCCTGAGAGGGTGTACTGTATGCAGACATGAGCTGATTGTTGAAAAGAAAGCTTGGCACTTGACGCCCTGTTTGCGCAAGGCGATGACAAAGCTGCACACACGCCTAGAAGATGGATGGGTAGATGGATGGACAGATAGTACTCGTTCTCCGATTCTCTTATTCCGTAGTAGGCAAGAGGTAGGTCCATACCAAGACTACTTACTTGGCTATACTCCCGCCGTTGCACCTGATTAGATTAAAGAAGTACGGCGTCTCGCCTTTGCAACCGTGTCTAATGAAGAGGTATAACAAGCAATTTAGTCAGCCCATCAACCGTTTTCTCCTTCTCTTCTCCGCTTGCAAATGTCCCGGCATGGTATTCTATCTAGATATGGACTCCCAAACTTTATCATTCTTCTATAGATGGATGGATGGATGGTTCGTAAAGAAGCCTCGTTCTCCGAGATGCAGCTAAGCTGCCTAGGCTAGCTCGTCCAAAACCCGACTTACGCCGCCGGTGTCTGAGGATTCGCGGGGGAGCCTGCCCAGGTCTAGGTGGTCAGCTACGGTAGCTACAGTAGGCTAGATGAGATAGCCGCCCTTCGAGATGAGATGCGTACGTAGTAGGTGGTGGTCTGCGCGTCAAACAATAAAACCTCTATACTAATGGTGTTGTCGGTCCGGGTGGAGTATAGCTATCTGATTCGACCCGTTGAGAGTACTGTGCCTGTCTGACCCTAGGCCAGCGAGCCGAGCGAATCAGGACCCCGGCTGCGGTTGCAAGACGGGATCCTTGGCCGCGAATCCATTGGCCTCGAGCCGCTCGTTTCGGTGCCGCTTCCCGTAGACGATTTATCTACAACATAGTGTATAGTACGGTACGCACATGTGTATGGGTGTTTGATGTAGTACTCTGGTGGAGATGCCAACGGTGGTTTATCCGACGCGGCGGCTCGAAGTCGATCGTGACGCCGCTGTTGATAAATGGACAGATCTATTTATGGGCGATCATATACGTGGCGCATCTATAGCAGAATTCTGTAGGCGGCCTGCTGAATAATTTTAATCTTCGATAGTTATGTGCGCCTACCGATAGGGTCTCACTTAAGGGTGAGACAAAGGGAATTATCTTCATGCGGTGAAGATCAATATCTATAACCACGTTATCCAAATCGAACTTGTTACCAAGAATGATGACCGAATTACAAGATTTATCAGCCCGACTCTGCATTAAAAAGTTGTACCCCATAGTAACGCCCTCGCCGGTATCAACATAATAATGAGTCTACTTATATAAACAGAGGCCACGCATTATTCCACATGCCGAACGTGAAGAGGCCTCGTAGAAATACAGATATATAGCGTTCATCCGTCCACGTGGAAATAACATTACAGTATACATTTCCATTAGTTCGCCTAGTGCCCATCGAAGCCCTCCTCCTGCCACTGCCCATGTCGAGCGGCCTGCCCATTGGACCCCAGGCTGCCGCCCACCCCTCCAGCGCCCGCGGCGGCGGTTACGCTGCCCAGGTTACTCGCGTACTTCTCCGCATCCACCGTGCCGAGCCAATACAGCGAGAAGAACACCAGCAGGTGCAGCGCAACGCAGTATGCCGCAAATAGATTCCTGCTCGTCCTTGACGCCAGCACCATCCGGGTGACCGAGTACACCACCCTTTCTGGCAGGCTCATCCGCTTATATGCTCGGGCCGACTCCCGCCCTCTAAAGGCGGCGAAGGGCGATATGTTGGACTCGTACGCCTTTCTATAGCGATCCAGCTCGATCCCGGGGTTCCCAGTGCCACCTATGGCCACGGTAGACGGGTTCGGATTGGATGAGTAAGCTGATGACGACGATGCCGAAGGGCCGCCACGGTTGTACGTAGATACATATCGTGTCTTTTCGTACAGCTGTAGATTGTCCTTTTGTAGTGCGGCGATCTCTTGCCTTAACTGTGATACGGTGCGGTGACTCTCCGATAGTTCCGTTTCAAGTTGTGAGTTGCGTTTCTTGAAGCGGTCACGCTGCGCTGTGATCATGGGAAGGATGCCAGAGCCCCCGCCCATGGGCTCACCACCCGTTGTGCGACCATCAAAGCCAGAAATAATGGACGAGGTGGGCGATGTTCTGCCACCCCGCCTTCCTGGTGCGATGGAGGGTGCGTATCTGGTATAGGTACCGGCTACTGATGCTCCAGAGGGGAACGCGTTCTGTCCTTCGGCTTGAAGGTTTGCAAGGTCGTTCTCTAGCTGAGCGTTGAGGTTTTGCGATCTCTCTAGGTCGGCATTCGTCCTCGACATCTCTTCTTGGACATTCTCGAGCCGGCTCTGAAGGTCCCGATGTGATACTCGGAGGATCGTAAGTTCGTCGCCAAGCTTCTTGTTTCTCGCTAGGAGTAGCTGTTCCAAAGTGTCCCCTTTGGCCTTGGCTGTAGAACCATTAGGCTCTAGATTTGTCAACATATCATCGTCGTCCCCGGTTGAAAACTCGATACTCTTGAGAACTTCAAGTTCTTGTTTAACATCATCGTAATCACTCCATTTCTGGACCTTTACTTTCAAGCTATCGCGCTCTTCCGTCAGAAGACCCACCTCCCGTTCTAGGCTACGTAATCTGGAGTCGATGTCCCTTTTGTATGCTTCTTTTTCGACCCTGGCCGAATCCAGCTTGCGTATGAGTGAGGAATTTTCGGATCTCACACGCATGTACGCCGGATCATCTTCGATAGAGGGCGCCTGTGTTTGAACTTGCGACTTCGATTGCGCCAGTTCTAGACGCAGTTGTTCATTTCGTGCTTCGACTTCGGCAAGCCTGGCACTGGTTCGTTCTAGGTCCGAATGGGCCATTTCCAGCTCGGCACTTGTGACATATCCACCGCTTCCCTCAGCATCGGCATCTTCAGATCCCTTCAACCGTTGCGTGACTTCGTAACTGGCCTTAATTTCGTTGATCAACCGTTCCTGACTTTCTACCTTCTCCTCCAAAGCCTCCTCTTTTGCTTCCCAATTATCTTGCTTCTCCTCGAGCACGGCGGCCCAGGATGATTCGACCTCCTTCACCTTTGATTCCAGATTGCTTTCTAGCTGCTTACGGTTTGCACTCTCGGACTGTAAGCGCGATTCGGTTTCCTCAAGCTGCGAGGTTAGACTAGCGATGTTCTCCTGTAGATGCTGATTCTCCTCGGTGAGCTTCGGTAGTGTATCTTCGGACACCAGCATAGAATCGACGGAGGCTTCGAGAAGTGGATACGGGTCTGGCGCATTCTCTAAGGCGGAATAGACCTGCAAGAAGGCGCTGTTTGTGGCTTTCGAATGGTTTGTAAGGAGGTCGATAAAGGTCTGGTATGCTATGTAGCAAAATTTCCCTGTTAGTTGGGTGTAGACGTGGTTAGAACAGAGGGAGGATCGATGCTATGACGCACCCTTAAGGAGGCCCTTGATCTCGGTGAGCTTTGTCGCATCGTCGAGCTTCCTGAAGTCCTTCGTCTTCTGGGCGAGGTCTTTGCGCTGCACGGTAGAGTCTCGCTGGTATGCGACAATATCGGATGCCGTGTTGTCGAGGGTTTGTATCAAGGTCGAAAGATCGATGTCTGTGGATGACCAGTCAGCATGGACGACAGCTCCCAGTGGCAGGACATTGACACATGTGACGCACTTCTCCATGCCGAGATGGCATGTTGAAACTGGTTCGTGTTCTCGTTCCCTGGTGGCGCCGTGCTCTGCTCTTCGCTGAGCCGCGGTATTACTGCGTCGAGGGAGTCCATCGTGAATTATAGCAGTTGGTGTATGATGCAGTCCGTCCTGACACGTTGTCGACTCTGGGAACCCGGGGCAGTAGTCGCTGCCGCACTTATCACCTCATCAGAGATTCGGCACGGTCGGCACTATTATCTAATCCGATTTGGATGTTTAATTTCACGATGTGTTTTTGTCGGTGGTTGTAGTGTTTTGGTGGAGGATGTTAAACTACTATTCGTTCCCGAAAGGCTGAACCCGGAGCTCGTGAGCTAAGAATAGCCTCCAAAAAGTATAGGTACTTGCCTATGTTAGGTATGCTGTAGTTACCGACCAATGGGAAGCGATGGAGCCTAGACAGGTGGTCCAGGGGTTCAAATGCACGCCCTAAACGTTCAGCAGCTTAGCTAGTCTACAGCACCCAAAACTGACTTAGGTTCCACTGTTTATGGCCTATAGACGGCCTAGGTATCTAGATCCCGTCTATGTAAGAACGCCATAGTCCTAGCCATAGGTCTTGTTGACGCAGGTCGCTTCAGCCTCACTTGGATCTACCTAGATTATACCGTCTTCTACCTGGGCGCGCTTGTCTGAACTCTCCGGGCCGACAATAGCCATAGCCACCGGTTCAATTGCGCGCCGACATTATGATCACATTCTGTGCTTTATGATGTTGCCGGCCCAGCTATGGCTCTAGACGCGCATAGCAATGCAGACTCACAGAGTGTTCCGGGAACTGGCCCATACGTCCTGCGCACTCTGTTTGCAGATGTCCCGTTGTCCGAAGACGGGTCCAGGGATGATATTAGAATAAATTGCGTTGAATATCTAGGTGCGCGACTCTCAGAATGCTTAATCCGAAACATCGCCATATGACTTACTCTTTGAACTAATACAATGTGCGCCAGATCGCAATCTCTACATAGGCACATCGGACTCGGAGCTGCTTCACTTCTTCCAGATACCCCCCGATCCCACCGACCATTCCGGAATACCCACCTTCATTCTTGCATCACGACTCCGACCCGCCTTCTCCGATCCCGCCGGTGCGTCCAATGCCTCTCGGCCTGGGGTACAAGAGATATTGCTGCTGCCTAGTGTTGGAAAAGCATGTGTTCTCTGCAATTCCACCGTCACCTTCTACTCTTTACCAGAGCTAAGCCCCGTCTTCGGCACGCTTCAAGTTAAGAATTGTAGCTGGATTGGTGGCGTCGACCTCAACCAGGACGCCCAAAATGCCGGCGGCGATGGCGCTACCATATTCCTATCTTTGAACAGAAAGATACAGGTCGTTAGGATCGGCGAAGATGCTCGCGTCATTAAGAAGATCGATTTTGCAGGTAGTAGGCTATCTGTAAGGCGGGACACTATCGCCTGCGTTGCTGACTCGAGAAGCTATGCTCTCTTGGAGATCAATCACCAACTCAAGATTCCACTGATGTCAATCTCGTCTCTAGATGAGGCCCAACCAGGCACCATTGTTGGTCAGGCACAGGATATCTCAGGCAGTACTGGGGGCGGTCTATTGCGAAGCAATTCATCTAGTCAGGCACACGCGCAGACGGGAAGTCCAGATCCGCCGACACATCGTAGAGGCACAAGTTTAGGGAACTTTATATCAGCCGTGAACCGAAGGCAGGAGCAGCATGCTGTTGAAGCTGAAGAGCCCGGTAGTCGATCCATCACACCACCAGAATCCGTCGCCACCCCCCCTCCGCCAGAAGCAGGAGCTACGGCTCGGTCATCTACACCCGATGGAACGGCTGAGGGTCGATCAACAAGAGTCCAGACGCCAGCTCCAACTTTCCTCAGACCGCACATCGTATCGCCGACTCCAGATGAGTTTCTTTTAGTAACGGGCACCAGCCCGCTAGAACCGGGAATTGGAATGTTCGTAAATACGGAGGCGGAGCCAACCCGCCCTACCATCGAGTTTGAGCGTTATCCTAGGCAGATAGCGGTTGATGGAGGGTCCTCGGATCTATCTTCGTCTAAGCAGCTTTTGGGCCCTGAAGAAGAGGGATTCGTTCTTGCCTCCATGAGCAAGGAACAAGCAGATGGCATACACTACGGTTTGGAGATCCAACGTTGGGATGCCGATGTTGGAGAGGATGAGCCTACAAAATATTGGCTTGAGCCTAGCCAAGAAAATGCCGTTAAGCTCAAAGTGCCCCAACCACTTGGAGTTCGCTCACTTTTAGGACCCAGTGACGCATGTTTCCAGGAGATTGTTGATCGACTCTGTAAGCGAAGGTTTACTCCGTTCCCATCCGGGCACGTAGAATACTCTTCCGTATCACTTAAGAGCGTCGACTCACGAACAGCACTATCAATGGAGAGGATGTCTAAAGAGAAGGAGCTTTTCGACAGAGACAATGATTCACAAGACGATGAATCGCTACCCGAAGGGTGGCAGGCAACCCGCAATACGGAAGAAGAGGAGTTTGCCCGCCGACTAGCAGGAACCACGGCTCGCTTGGCTGTTTGGGCCGGTCCTTATATCTGGTGGGCTATTCGCAATCCGCTCATACTTCAGCTAGATGCCCAACTCGCGGCCGCTGGTGCTATGACGAATGAGACGCCCGTAAAGCGGAGGGAACTATTCAAGACCATCAACTCATTTCGTGGGCGCGATGCTAGATCTGAATTAGAATTTTTGACTTTTAGCTACATACGACAACAGGTTGGGATTTTGCTCTTAATCAGCTTCCTAGAATCTGCAGAAAACTCTTTTACGGGGGCTGAGCTTCAAGCAATGGAGGAGGCTTTAGTCGAAAGTCAACTCGATCCTCGTGTTGTGTTATCCATAATTCCAGGCGTGCGGAATGAAGTAATTGAAACCCGCCGAGGAATTTGGATCTTTGGTGGTGTCAAAACGACAGCCGAAAAATTCATTTCCAGCCCAGACTTTAATAACAAGGTACAGACGGCTTTGAGTTCACTATCCCCGCCAGTCCTTCAGTTCCTCAGGCGATTTCTTAGTACTTGGCGACGTAAAAAAGGATTTGGGAGCGTATCCGACGAGAACGAGGTGTTCCGTACAGTAGATGCCGCTCTCCTCGCGGTCTTGCTGGAACTGGATCAACACTCACCCTCTGGGCCGCCTAGAGGCCGCTCAATCCGTGCCGAGTTATACGACCTTGTCGATAGCGGAGTAGATTGTTTCGACAGAGCAGAAACTTTGATTGAGTCTTATCATCGGTTGTTCGTACTCAGCAGACTCTATCAAAGTAGGAAGATGGCCCAAGAGGTGCTTGAAACATGGAGACGCATCATCGAAGGGGAAAGGAACGACGGTGGTGAATTCCAAGATGGCGAGTTGCGTGTGCGCGAATATCTCACGAAAATAAGTAACCAGGCCCTCGTGCAAGAATATGGTATCTGGTTAGCAAACCGCAACCCAAGGCTTGGTGTTCAAGTTTTTGCAGACGACACAGGCAGAGCCCCCAAATTTGAGCCTACCTATGTTGTCGAACTTCTAAGGACTGACGCCCCAGGAGCTGTCAAATATTACCTCGAGTTTCTTGTGTTCGGTAAAGGGCACACGATTTATGTTAATGAGTTGATAACCTATTATCTTGATGTTGTCGTCACACGCCTGCGGACGTCATCAGAAGCCCGGGACGTTGTCTTGTCAACGTACGACGCATACCGTGCACTACAACCACCGAAGCCAACCTATCGCCAATTTCTCACGGACAACGCACCAGCTGATGACGAAGCATGGCATAGTCGCCTACGTCTCCTTCAACTTCTGGGCGGCAAGTATAATTACGACTCGTCAGCGATTAGGGATCGAATCACGAGCCTAAGTAGCATTGCTGATGACCTGTTAGTTCCTGAAACAATCATTCTTGACGGCCGAGAGCGAAATCATGAGAATGCGTTGCGCCTCCTAGTCCACCGCCTCGGAGATTACGATACGGCCGTTGCATATTGCTTTCGTGGCGGCGCAAGCGTTTACAGCATCTACCAAGCTGATACACATAGTGCACCGCCTGCAAGCCCTGAAGATGCTAGGGCGCCAAAGCGGCGTGAGAGCGCACCGCCTACCCAAAACGAACAGGCCCGACTCTTCCGGGCCTTGCTGGGAGAATTTCTCAAACTCGAGGACATCAGCGACCGCGTGGAACAGACAAGTCTTCTCCTAGAGAAGTTCGGCAGCTGGTTCGACGTGAGCGACATTTTGTCGGTCATACCCGACAGCTGGAGCGTAGATCTCGTAGCCGGGTTCCTGATCAAGGCACTCCGGCAAATCGTCGCCGAGAGGAACGAGACTACGGTGGCAAGGTCCCTGAGCTCGGCGCAGAATCTTAAGGTTCAGCATGAGCTAGTCGTTAAGATTGAAGAGAAAGGACCGAGTATTGAGAGTTAAATAAGGGTATAGATAGGGAGTTGAAGAGAGTTTCCATGACGGTGATGGACTACTTGTGATTTACCCGTCGAATACGTAAACCTATTCTATTAGAACGCGGTGAACGTACTGTGACTGATGCCTCGAGCGGCCGTTGATTGTATTAACTTATTTACCTTGTTGCGTAATTGGCAGTAGCTCTTCTTGCGCTCGCACCACCAGACCTTCCATCCCTTCTACTTAGTTCCTCAGTCGCATGAAGGTCTCTTATTCTGATCCATTTATTCCGCGTTGCACATATACGGCGACTCTTGAGCGCACTTACGCTCTACACAGCTTCCGCTAGTGCTTCGATGCTAGTCTAACAGCAGCCCGTGCCGCTTTGATAGGTAACTATGGCCGAATGACTTCTTGAGACAGGCTGTCCAAGGCCAGTTGACGCAATCTGGATGGACTTGCCGAAAGAGCGTAATCCGCAAAGATAGGGAAGCGCTGTCTAACCAGTCTATGACTAATGAATCTATATGTGATGTCATTCAGTGTCAGTAACAGGAAACGAACTACAACTGAAGTGTGAAGCTGAGAACACAGCATATTCTGCATGTGGTTTCGTCCCAATATGGTCCTAGCGCACGTCACATATAAGTCCACGTAGTCAAGTCCCCGGCTTGACGGCATTATGCTTTTATGGTGGTGTGGTACTATGGTGCTGCAGCTTTGCTCAGTGACATCTTCTACATTGACATGTTATTAGGCAATCGAAACTCGGTAATATTGCGTACAGTATGCAGATGCCACCAGCGCGTGCACGTTCATGAGTTCTGAGTTCTGATAGAGCTTTACCTCTGCATAGCGCCCAGAGAGAGTGGCATGTTTTAGTTCCTATAGGTCCATTCCTGAAGCGTTAAGTAATAGGAATTGCGGTACCCTCACGATTACCCCTCGGCCTGGAGGTATAAATGCTGTACAACCACCACGGTTTTCACCTCACGTAATACCACTCAAAATATCAAATCCTATCTATCCCGCTTGGTCGGCCAGCAAGAGGTATATCTATGTAACGAAGATAACGTAAATAACTGCTCATTAACTACTCAGTTACCAACTATCACCCCCCTTTTCAGCGTGAGGAGCTTTCCGTATCTAATCGTCAGACGTTGCAATAAAGTGGTAGCACAGCAGCGTGCATGCTCATAGCCAAGGTCGTAAAAAACTTTACATAATATTAGAATCTTCTATACGTAGTTCATGTACGAAGCCGGACGAGTTCATGAGACTTTCTCATAATTATCACATTTAATATAAACGTACCATACCTTCGAATACCTTGGTATCAAGCACTCACCGGTGTTGCATACCTTGCAGGAACTGCGTCAATGCGATCCCTCCGTATGAATCACAAGGTCATCATCATTCACGTGGGCGAATTCGACCACCGATGTGGCATGTTGGATAGACCGGTACTCTAGTAAAATTGATATTACGCATCTAGGTGAGGAGCGAGGCTGGGAATGGACGGGAGCGTGCTAATAATGTACGACGGTGATTCTCGTGTTGCAAGCTGGCTCGGGAGACCGGGAGGCCAATTTCTGTCAAAGCTACGCACACTCAATTAGCGAGTAGCCTGGTTACGTGGCTCTGATGTTCTTTACTTCCCTTCCGATATACAATGGCTTAATCCCAAGCATAAAATCCAGGAGGCGCTAATCGTATCCTATTCCTACAGGCTATAATAAATCGTATAAGTTGCTACACACCCAATCGGAGACTTTAGATTTTATATATAGCACCAAGCCCCTCCCTTGGTACGCCCGATGCGTAAGTATATAGTGAATTCTAGTTGTTGCACGAGAAGGCTTAACTATTTCTTCGGTTATAATCGTTGGCTGGTCTTACATGTGATGTATTTCTTTTTCTCGCGTAGCTGCAGGTCGTGAAAGCTACGATCACAGCACGGATCGTAACATATAGCTAGAGCCCAACTGCCTAGAGGTTTAAAACGATACTTTACAAATCATAAATATCTGCTCTGAATAGGTCGACACTGAATGTATTTTATCCCAGGCTGCAGTTCATCTTCAATCAAACTAAGAAGTCATGTCCAAAATCTAGTAAGTGCATTGGCAGGCTAAGTACAAATATCGATGCTGGTGGAATTAGGGAGGGTACGAAAGCCGGTGGCTGGGTGCTTCACCTATATCATTATGCTCGACGTCGTGCAATATAGCACTTCATATGCCACGTAGCGTAGGGGCTGCGTATATATTAATTACACTGCTTCTGCAAGCTTCCGCATACAAGCACGCGCATACTACCTGTCTACGCTAATCGGAGTCGTAAACATACTAGTACTTGCAGCATCCAGTTGGAATAACGGAAGAATAATGGGGACACAGAATCTGATGGCGTTGGCTCGCAACTGTCTACGCAGGTCTATGTGTAGAAGGTCCTCCCCCCTTTGAATATATAAAGCTAGACCACCCTTCAAGTATACTATCTATCTATGTATTAACTACCACCTGACCATTAAAACCACCGCATTGAACCCTTTAGTCATTTGAAGGCAATCTCACAGCACTAAATCACTATGTCTCAGAACAATATTGTTGATGGCGCTATTGTTAGCTTCCTAAATTACGGGGCTGGAACCGCCATTGACATAGCCGGAGGTAGGAGATCCCCAATAGTTCTGGCAATAGAAAATTACTCAACTTTCACCTTTAGGGAGCTCTGAGGATGGCACCCCTCTTGTTGGGAACCGGTTCAACGGCGACGAGAGCCAGCAATGGAAGCTTGAAATGGTTGACGACGACCCTGTCTGGCCGACCTGGAGGCTTTTCAGCGTAAAAGCGCAGAGTAAGGACCCAGTTCTCCCGATTGTCGGTCTCGTCTGCTTCTTACCGAACTTTCAAACAGAGTACGTGGACCTTGCGGGCGGGGAGCCCGAGGACGGCACTAAGGTGCAGATTTCGGATATCCGTGAGAACGATGATCAGATTTGGCGCTTGTACTCAGCCGATTCACTCGGCCGAGCGTTCATGTAAGCGCATGGCTGAAGCTAGATAGGGGAAGGTATCTACTAATGAATTGCCCAGGATCCAGAATATCGGTTCTGGAACCCATCTGGATCTTTACAGAGGTGGCGCTGAAGACTCGTAAGTTTCGCAACCATCAACTGCGAAGAAGGCATTTATGTTGACTGACTTGTCTAATAGGACTGAAATCACAGGATGGGCGGGCCATATCCAGGAGAAGAACCCCAACCAAGTATGGCGAGTTCTTCGTGTCAATTGATGTGGCTCGTCAGCTAGCTAGGATGAGATAATATTACCTACCTTTGCTAAAGTAATATAGGTCTGATTAGGGTGTCAAAAAAATACTGGTATTGTCTTATCTATCTAATTTTGTAGCCGAATTACCAAATACCTTTTACAACTATACACAATTGTGCAGTGCCATATCAATTTAGACAACGCCGGTAACTGTCACGTACGACCATACCTACTAGAGAACTCGGGATCCCGTCCGCTCTCCCATAGATAAGCTGGTAAGGGCCAAATTAGTAGTTGGGTCGGTGACGACCAGCGAATCCTTGGTGTTGTACGTGTCAATTCTTTTATTGGTTGCTGCTGCACAACATATATTAAAAAAAAAAAAAACGTGGCCTTACTGTAGATGTGGCAATACGAGGATGTTGCGTAGTATTACAAGTGATCCATAGCATATTGCAACCCTGGACTATATTTAAAACCAATCGGTTAGTTATCTATCTAGGTACACTACGAGATTATTTATGAGAAACTGAACCTTTGTGACCATAGCCTTGCTATGGCAGCGGTGTAATGGTCCCACATAGGAACTTTGCACATTGGCAAGTCTGAAAATGTTGGATATGACATGTGCTCGCATTGTAGCTCAGGCATTTTCAAAAGCAAGCCACGTATTCAATGGAAGGGTTTGAATTGTTATGTAGTCAGAACTGCATTTCATACTAATTATGCTTCCTTCCTTTAAAGCGAGTGTATGATGTCTTGGAATCTCCCCATAGCTTTCAAAACGAGGGAATAATAAGAAACAACCTGGGACTTCATTATGTGAAATACCTCCGAATCATTCCGACTATTCAGCATTACGTCTCATACTTCCACTTCGCCTCCCCTTTGATTGGATAGTTTCCATAGCCGAGTAGAACGCTTCATTAATCGACTCGATAAGCCTCAAACTTAGGCTCTCCGACGTAGACAAACCCATATGTGTTGTCGGATGTGAAAATAACCTCCGGGAAATCGTCTTCTGGCAATGCTTGAGAATACGTCTCGGATCCGGTATCCGGCGTGTAGACAATGACAAGCCGATAGGGGGCTCCTCGAGGAGGCTCGTGGAAGAATTCCCATCGAACGTCCCGGTCCTCACAGTATGTCAGAGGGACGTTTGGAACACTCGGGCCAGACGATGCATCAGAATAGCTGCAGTGCGTGCTGACTCGCCCAGCGAGCTCGAAGTCGAAAGCGATCCTTGGGACACCATCAGGTCAGTTTGATATGAATCGCCTCGGCATCAAGTATTTAATTCAGCGCCATCGATGAATTGAGTGACTTACGAACCACCACCGCTACCATCTAGATTCGTGTGCGCGGTGAAGCTGCTGACCAGCCCCGACGGATCCTGCCTTTGCACGACGGGAGTGGCAGTGGCGCCGAGGAGGAGGGAGGAAAGGAGCACGAGGTATTGCATTTTCTCGTCGTCGGTATGTTTAAGCTTCGAGTGTTCTTATGAAACCAATTGAAGATGTGGGTAGGCTGGTGGTCCTCTGGGGATGATGGCCTCTAGAAGAGTGTCCAGACAGGACTATTTATACACATTCTTCACAGGTTGCTGACGAATTATCTCGCATCAACATTGTGTGACCATCTAGTCATTTTACTGCTCATTCTTGAATAATAGAGCATTATACTGCGGCGGAGGTGGTAGCGTCACTACTGGCAGGAGCAGTAACCCAGCCAGCATCAGCACCGAATGACGGCCAACATGACGGCTAGCCATTCGGCAACCATACATCCCTTCAAACCAGACACCGAGTTTGTATAAAGCAGCGAGCACTATGCTGCTCTATGCAAGATGGTGCGAGAAATGATGCGGACAAGACTTCACGAAGCGGAGAAATATCAAGCATCCGAGGTTGAAAAAGCAGATACCCGCCTCGGGCGAGGTGCAGTGGCCCGTGAGCGAGAAATGCAGGTCGCCTATTTCCCTTTTCCTTTACTAAAACACGACAGCCTGGCACAAATTAGTAAGAGTAACCAACAGAGATGTCTTCATCCTCCGAGAATGGAGTTGTAACGTGCGCCAACATTGCGATCCTAGAGGCTAGATCATCTAGCTGGAGCTTATAGCGGCAGCGAAACGGTAGACCATGTTGCATCACCGGTGAACCGAACTGTCACGCCCTGACCGGCCTGTGGCCTTTGTTGTGTTCAAGACCGGAAGGGTTCTTGCACATATCCAGTGGTTACACGATTACCTCAGTCAGCCTTCGCCGGCTACCCTCTCAGCTAGAAGGTAGGTTGTTGCAGTATGAGATGCGAACCATCATCCTCAGAGCATAGAAACAATAGACAGCGATTGATATTTAAGACTATAGCACGAGGAGAAGCACCTAGCTCATGACTGACAAGTGTATGGTTGTGAAGATGAGGCTATTACAAAAGATGGTAAGATATACTAATGAGATATTTGTGGCTTAGAGTCGCGGCAATGGCGGATGGCGGTGACACGATATATTACCGTTCTTTACTATTACTATCTTAATTGACATGTACATACTGTAATTAATATCAACCTATTACCTACGTTCATATTAGGTAAATGCCGAGCATCCTTTGGGGATCGACACGCCACAGACCTCTATGGTTCACAAATACAAATGGTATTTTCAGCTCTGAATTTCCTACATGGCGCCCTAGCATATCGGAATCAGCTCTTCCCCGCGGCAACATGCCGTGCGCCACATGCTGAATAGGATATCACGATTGGTTGCGATTCTTGTGGGAGTTGCTCTGATAATACACAGGGGTATGGATACGCCACGAGGCGACGGCGCTGAAGGTGTATGGTCGGAAACTATATCGTACCTATTAGAATGAAGGGAGCCTCGTAGTATCCAATTGGTAGAAATAACTATATTACCCTCCCAAAATATTAGTCATATTACTACCTTGTTCTCAGCAATGTAACGGTACGAACAATAGCCGCAGACGGCCAAGGTTCCTGCCTTGACAACGTTCTACTTTGGATGGTGTGGTATGGTGTAGTAGCTCTGTTACTGCCCAGAGAGAAGTTTGACGCAGTGTACCCTCGATCAGAGGAGCGAGAGTTGAGATCAGCCTCTGCGTATGGCACGTTTTCAAAACCCCCAACACTTGAGGAACTAGACGAGCTACATCTGGATCATGCACTAAGACTGCAGTATTACCACGAGGATGTCAACACTTCACTTCGACTTTTTCCTTGCAAACTACACAGTCATTTTTAGCGGGGTGACGAGTGAGTTGGCCCATCTTGAACTTTTCTTTCCACAAGGTATCGATGACCTCTTGAGGCCCTGGGACACAACTTGGCGGGATCATTCTCGCAGGTCTGTCCACGCGAGGTAACCTATCGTACTCATCCCCAGATGTTTCAGGATCCTCAATCTGATCTCGGTACCTCTTTTTCCAAACTTTGCCCCCACGTCCGATAGTGGGAGGCGAAGTTATGGGCATCCGAGATGCGATGTCCTTGACTGTGGTATTCCATAAATCTGAAAGCCTCCTAGGAGGAGAGTGTACAAATGGAGTTAATTTGTTAGTGCTGATGATAGGTGGGGGTTTGATGGTTACCTTCTATTCCTTGTATGATGAATAGCTCTATTTGCGTTACTATTTTGCGTTTAAGTAACAAGGCCTATATGGTTATTTAGACGGCATGAAATTTTCTTCTGGATGCGTTCAGTGGAGGGATATTAAGTAGTAATATGGAGACACACTACATCCTTATAACTAGAGCGCTAGAGGCATATGAAAAAATATAAGTATGGATATCCATTAAGAATGGTCACCTGACGAGAGAAAAGAAAGAAGAGGGATAATAGTAGAGTACCATAGCGTAGATATTTTTGTCTAAGCTGAATCATGTGAGTGGGATCTCCCGAAATGGGTAGTGTGATGACTATTGATGGAAGGGATAGAGATCACCATCAGTGGCGACTATAAATGATGTTGAGCGCGTTTAAAAGATTGGTTGTCGTCTTTACTCCTATTCTGACTATCCTGTTGGTGTTTTCAAAATCTTGACGACCATAAGTTTAGCCTTGTTTACATCGACTGCCTTCGTTGTCTCTCCAAGCTGACTAGATCCTAGTTTATCGATGATCGAGAAGAGTTCGATTGACTTCGCTAGCATCTACTAAGTCGTAGGGAGCAAGTTGCTGACCTTTCGCGACGTTCGCGACGAGCTGCGTCTCTGCTTCAAGATCTCAAATGAGGCGGCGCGCAGCAAAGGTGGCGACAACAATAACGACTTATAATCTATATCGCCGGCGACCAGGGCCCTGGGGTGTGAGTTATGCTATTTTAATCTATCAAATTCGGTGAGCAATGAACGCTGCTGCGGAAACTTTAGATGTTCATATCAGCCCAAATTTAGAACACGAATATGCACACGTAAGCTGCTTTTACTACAGGCCATGCGTGACTAGTTAACTCGAATGGAAACACGGTATGGAAGTTTGGATAGCGATAGATGTTATGAGCATCAGGTGGCAGTTCGGCTGCAACATTACGCAATGCTCTTAACCACAAGTTCGGAATTTGTGCTTAAAGGCGAGCGGCTCACTCGGCGTGACACAGACGCGGATATGATTTGAATTCCTAAGAAATCTACAGACTCTTCTCCCCTCCCTCCTAGGGTATATCACATCTTTCAATCATCCTTTCACTCATAGCCAACTAGCTAGATCTCATCTACAATGATATAGCTCTTGAATAGAAATCCACAAACATGGACAGGAAATCGGAAAATGACATTCGATAGTATGGCCAGCTAAACAGGCCTATTAAAAATGACTGAGGTCGCCTCGGCTATGGGAACACTCGGATTTCGGATGGGGAGTCTGATCATTGACACTACTTACGATAAGGATTTTCCAAGAGAACTGCAGGGAAGACATTTGTTGACAAAGAAACGAGAGGAAGATGAGAAGCGGAAAAGATGGGTTGGGATGAGATGTAGCAGATGGGAACTTGGTACAACTAAAAGGAACCTTGCGGGCTTTAGCTATCAAGAATGATGATTTGATAGAAATTTTAATAGAATGTGATTTCAAACACAGTACCTAGCTAGTACTATATGAAAACTACGTTGATGAGGACATACGAATCTGAAAGTAAAAAGAAAAATTCCGCTATAGTGAGATGACGGAACAAAAAGCGTGTTAGCTAGCATGAATATATACTTTATACAAGCTTTTCCCACCTCTAGAAAAGGGGGAGTCATAATATAGTACAAGGGAAAAAGATAGGCGATGTGGATAGGGTGATACGCCATGTACTCACGCGCCACTTCATCTGAGTTTATAAGGTTGACCCCTTGCGCGTAGAAAGTTACACAGGAATAGGTTCCAGAACGAACTTACTTTATAAATGACTCTTGGAATGCGGCTAGACGCCTTCACTTTGAGCCTATCTACGTTAAGTTCAGTGGTGACTCTTAGGACTTTCGATGGATGGAATGTCGATGACTCTTTACTCAGAAGGCATACACGACCCGAGCTTTATATAAAGATCCAACATCTGTCTCGAACGCCCGGCCACACAGTCTTTAGATGACCACTTAGTCCACGGTCTTCGATCCATCATCGCCCTTCATCATCTTGAATCCAAGCCAGCATATAGCAGACCTTCATCACCACAATATCGCCTATATCCACTCATATTATTCGCCATGGTCAAACGCCCACACCCTCTATTCACCGACACCGGCGTACCCATCGTTCACACTCCGTGGCCAAGGGTGAGCGACTCCCCCGGCGGCTCCGGCCAGACTCTGGACCCGCGGCTCCTTGTGATCATTGTGTTTGGTCTAGTAATGTTGGCTTGGGCTGTAGCTTCATTCCTATTTTTATGGTGCAGGTTGCGCTACCCGCGCGGACGCGAACTGCGGAGGGAGGACAATTGTGAGGTGCAGTTGGAGAATCGTTGCAGATCAGAAACGGAGGAAGGGGGTTGCTAGTGCATGGTGAGACGGTTTTGAGAGAGCAAGGGGATTTGAGAATGCGTACTGGTAAGGGAGGGTAATTGGACGAGGCAGTACAGGGCGAGTTTACTAGCTGGCATTAATTACCAGCCTGGAATTATTTGTGATGAGGAAGAATGACAAGATTGGATGAGATATGGAAACGTGTTATCGACAGAAAATCTGACTAGGAATAGACTCAAAAGCTGTGGGAGGGTGTTGCAATTTTAAATTGCGAAATCGTCTGTTACTAGATTGCAATTTATCCTCTTATATGGTCTAAGCTAAGTCTAGGTGTTGCTAGTGAAAAGAATACAGACGGGAATTTCGTATGCTGAAAATGAAGGGATTCCCGCTAGCCTCCCTGGATGCTAGTTGCTTCCCGATTGAACCCATACTCATACGCGTATTGCATTTTATTTCTAGTAAACCCGCACGATTTTGAGTGAATAGTAGACTCACTAAAGATTCTCGCCGTCGCTTTGCTCGTAGATCTGAAAACTCTAGGTGGTTACTGAACCCGCGAGATCTTAGTCTTGCTGGCCTTCTGCTCGACAAGCGCCGCAATCCACTCATCCGCCTCCTCGAGGGCCCGGCGGGGATGCTTCTTGCGCTTGAGGAGATAGCCCTGGATCTCGGCGGGCGAGAACTCGCCGGCGGGGATCTTCTCGCCGAACTGGCGGGCGATCTCGGGGAGCTCATCCATGGTGATGTCCAGCCCACTGGAGACTATGGCGTTGGGGGTCTCGGGTGATGGCGCGTGTCCGTTGGACGGGGACGAGGAGGAAGGGGGTTGAGACGCTTTGCCGTTGGGCGCGGCGGATCCGTTCATAGTGGGCTTCTTGGGTCGCGTTTTGTCGCCCTCGTACATTCGTATGAACAGCTCCCGCGCCTGGTCCTTGCTGGCGTATGTGAATTGGACTTGTAAGTCGACGCGCCCTGGTCGGATGAGTGCATCGTCGAGGCTCTCGGGGATGTTGGTCGTCATGATGAGGACGCGGCCCTCATGACTAGCCACTCCATCAATGGCATTGAGAAGTCCGGACAGCGAAATACCTTTCTTCTGGTCCTCGCTCTCCTTCTTGAGCACCTTGGCGAGCTCCTTGATGTCGTTAGACGTCGTTCGGTTAGAGTCATCTTTGCCTTGGTTCTCTTTCTCCAGCTTCGCGGCCTGTTCCTCAGCCAGAAGCTTGTCGGCTGGACGCCGGAGACCCGCTGTGTCGATGTCCTCGAGGAGGACTACGCAGCGTCTTGGTAGGGAACTGAACAAGCTACTTAGGTCCTCTTCTGTCAGAGTTGGTTCGAGAAGCGAGATGACGTAGATGTCGAGACCAAATACACCAGCTAGCGCGAAAGAGAGCGAAGTTTTCCCCGTGCCTGGAGGCCCGTGGAAGAGGTATCCTCGGCGTAGCGGTATCCCCCGATTTGCATACCAGCGCGGGGTTGCCGGATGAAGGTATTCGTTCATGTCGGCTAGGACCTGGAGTTTCTGATGCTGCTCAAGAACGACCGTCTTCATATCTCGCACGGGCCGGTTGGCTACGGTTTGCCAGTTATGGCGGCCGCGACGCATGAACTGTGGGTTGGGCCGCTTCACGATTGTCCGAGCTTGGTGGTCGCTATAGTAATGCTCTTTAGCATGAGCTAGTAATTGTTTAATAGGATCTGAAGGCTGAATATTAGTTCTCCAGCCGTCTACGTAAACTTGGGGAGATAAGGAATCATGCTTACCGGGACTTCTCCATAGACAGGAGATCATGAGATCCTCCTTGTCCCTGAATGTGTTGAAACCGCTGCTCCCGCTATCATCGAAAATTGATTCCTTCTTGCGGTGTAACCGAAAGTATTGGCCTTTCCACCAGAAGTTGTGAAGCCCTACAGCTGGGATGTATTGGGGTGTCTTCCAAGAGAAAAAAAAAAAAACACGAGTTAGCAGGTGAGATCATAACAGATAGAAAGGCAAAATGTCGTGTGGACGGGGTAGCGAACTTACCGCTCTTGCCTCCTGGTTAGAGAAATTTAGATATACGCCCGTTCGATCGCGAGCTACCGTAGACTCGTCCTCATCTTCCCATGCCGTCTTGCTCACCGTCTCAGCCATCAAGGACCGAGAGTTGACCATTTTCGGCTGTCTGGAAAGCCAAGCCATGAGATGCATATAGATGTCATCAGTGCTGCTGATGTGGATGGTACTCATCATATACTCGGTGACTAGCCCGTAAAGGAAATAAAAAATCTGTTGGAAGATCTTGTTGGCAGCCCAGAGGAACCCTACTGCCGTAAGGAGGTACGTCGGATCCCAGCCAAGCCAGCTCTGGATGAATTGATATACCGGGGCCAGCCCTCTCAAGCCGATGAGTGGTAGTATAGTTTCGACCATGCTAGAGGGCATGCCGTGAGATGCTGACGTGTTATTCCCCGCAACAGTGGTGTTTCCCACCATCTCGGGGAATATCCCCTTGAAGAGTGTATCCATACTCATGGCCATACTTCGACCAGCTGTATTTTTCTGATTTTCAGGGAACGTGTATTATGATGTGGTTATAAGGTGGGTAATGGGCGATGCATCTAAGGAGCAAATGCTGAAAACGACCACTTCTTAATATAGCAGTAGGTGAGGATAAAAGAGGGCACCAATCTCGGTGAAGGATTTGGAAGCACCTTAGAGAGTATACAACGGTATATGACCTTTGTAGCCTCGTTGGGAACCTTACTATCAACACCGTGGGGGCGAACGATTCTTGGACTTCGAGAGAATTGCCGTGTCAGACTGTATTACTTAAGGTGAGATCGGGTCGTGTCACATTACCACGAACTTCTGCCTATCGTTCTAGACACCCGGCCTACAGTTTGCCTTATATATTTTGTATTCTAATAATTATTATAGGCCGGCTCCGGCTACCCCGATGCGGGGAAAACACCCCGGGGGGCAAACAACCATTCGCCGCAAGGACTGCAAGGGCTCTGCACTGCCTACACCAATATCTGACGGTGGATTGTGAATCATTTATCGCAGCATATAAGAGGCAAAAGATGGTCGTTGGCAGCCTAATTATTGCGGGGGTACTGTGATTAGCCTGCAAGTATCCAAGGCAGCAGCTGCACTTGTGGGTTCCGTCTCACCTTGCTTCCGACGGACCACGGTACACCGTGACTAGTGACAGGTTCCCAACCCTCTCCTCGAAAGTTGTGCTATATACACTTGGCAGTCCGGGATATATAAATCTCACACTATTTTGCATTTCTGTGATGCGCTGATTCTGCTGTGTCTATACGTGCCGTGTTGGTCTTTGCCAGACGTACTGCGCATCGCTGGATATATAAACCAGCCTATTTTGGTCGCGTGCCGTCATAATTTGATAGAACGGTGAGTCACCTGATTATCCCTTACTGCGTTTGACGTGTTCTGATTCACTGGCAAAGACCATGTTATGCGAGTGCTGTGCCGGCTAGCTGCTGGTTTAGCTCAGCCTACCTAAACTTGTCTCCCCTGATGATTCACAATTCTGGTTTGACGAGGTGCGTTGTCGGCAAACAAGAATGTTTATTGCGTGGGCATCGGAACGGACCGCCTGGAGCATTTGGATCCGGAATGACTTGTCAATCGAGACCTATCCATTCGCCCTCAGAATCATCCTGTGATTCGCTGACCTCTTGTTCGTTTACTGCTAGCGTCTTCATTGGCTCGTCGTGCCCACTAGCTAGTGTTTGAGTACTGTTTTCAGCGGCTTTGTTTCCGGCTTGTTCAAGCAGGTAATCAACCATATACACATTTTCGTCGGCCAAGCGTCTGATCTCGTTTTGCATGCGAGCGATAGCTCTAGCAACTATTCGGAGCTCGACGTCGACTTTGCTTCGATTTGCTGTTAACCAGGGGCCGTGTTTGTCTACTAAAGCCTTGATCCAGAGCATGCAAAATTCAATATGCGGCGATTCTTCCGTTTGAGCGGCCACAAACCGTAAGAGCCTTGCCACATAAACAGTTGGGAATTGTTCAACTACTAGTGGGATATCGGGATGCGGTATAGCTTGGAATACTCTCTTAATCAGACCGGCCTCGTTTAGGCGAAATGCCATTACGAGAGCTTTGAGGTAATCTTTTTCATTCTCAAGAACTGCAAGCGTAGAAGCAGGTGTTATCTCCATGTTCAAGTCGAAGGGATCGAACTGGAGCTCGTTATCGAGGCTGTATATAAGAAGTCCTTCGGTAGACGCGGCGCAAAAAGATGTACCAGCAGGTGAAAATGCCACGCCAGTTACCTTAACGTCGGGCAACTTCTTTCTAGCTGAAGGGTCGCCACCCCGCTTTGACCCAGGAAGGGTGTTATCTGGTCGTCCTTCCCGATCCGAGTCTCCTTCATCGTCGAGGAGGCCTTCGGGGCCAGCTTCCGTGAGAAGCTTGCTGTTCAGGAACTCTTGTGTTCCAGATAATGAGAGATTGACGCTGACGGTGAATTTCTTCAGTAGCACCATAGTACTAACAGAATATAAGCAAATATATTTGCTGCTTCCACCCGCTAACAAACAGCTGCCATCTGTGCTATATCTAATGGTACCGAAACTCTTCGTGCCGGAGACGTTTGCGGCGGTTCTGCGGTCGGTTACTTTCCGGCCACCAGAGACATCTCGCCGACCATCAAGCCCAGATACCTGTTCGGCCTCCGATATAGACCAGAAAGTCAATTGGCCATCTAGAGTTGAAACGGCGAGTTGTTCCGAGTCGGGTCGAACGGCAACATCAAGCACATCGGCTTGGAGCTGAAGGGGCTCGCTGGTCTGCGTGCGGCCGAAAATGGACCATAGTCTAGCCGTGCGGTCCCAACTACCGCTGACCAATAAGCTACCATTAGGGGCAAAGGCCAATGAAGAAATAGGCCCTTCGTGCCCTGCTAACTGATCGAGCAGTTGGCCGGTCTGGACTGACCATATGTGAATATCAAAGGAGTCTAGGGAACCTGCTGCCACAACCTCTCCACTCGGATCTACGGCCATGCAAGAAAACGAGAGCCTTGTCGGCGCTGTAAACGTCCGGAAATTTCGAAATCTTATTAGATCCCACGCTCTAATCGAGCCGTCCAAGCTCGAGGTGAACAATACGTTGCCCTTTTTCGCAAATTCGCATGACGTAACACCACTCGTATGCTCAGTAAAAGTGACGATGCAAAACCCGGAGTCCACGTCCCATACTTTGATTTTGCCGTCATCGGCAGTGGTAATGATACGTTTTCCATCTGGGGAGTAGACGAGCGAGTTCATAGAGTCGAAATGACCTTGTTGTTTAAGGATGTAGGACTCTGATTGCCATTCCCATACGAGGAGTTGGCCCAGCTTGGATGCCCCGAAAGCTAGCCACTCGCCGCTGTTGTTGATGGTGACGAAGTCGATTTCGTTCTGCGATATGCTGAGCGTGTGGATGGGGTTAAAGTCGGGCATTTCATATAGACCGAATATACCGTTGGAAAAGCCAGTAACTAGTAGATTTGTCTCGGGGTGGAAGGATGCGCATCTGACATGCGCATTGCCTTGCATGAAGTAGTGCCTTTGCACGATCCGCCAGCGCATGTTATCGTCATTAGCATCCTCCATCTCTTCATCCTCGTCAGGAGGTGGCGCATCGGGGTGCCTAGTATACTGCCAATCGAAGACTGCGCCATCTTTGCTCACGGTGTAGATGGTTTCTTGATCTTTTGAAAACCAAGCTCCAATGATAGCCTGCTTATGACCGGATAAAACAGTTGGGGTGAATCCATCCTCGGGATTCAGGCTCCATATCCGAGCAGTCAAATCCTTGGAGGCAGTTAGGAAAAATCTGGAATCGTTGGACCATTCTATGTGTCGGACGTCGTCGAAATGGCCCATGTGGGCATGGTGGCGCACGAAAGGCGCAAACTCCACCTCGCCCTCAGCGCTCGCGTCTGGCGTCGAAGGGACCTGCCATACTTCAGTCCTGCGACCGAGTCCAACGGCAAAATGACGGCCGGAGGGGGAGAAAGCTAGCGCGGTGACAGGAGACCGGAAGGAGAAGTGGTAGAGGGATATGCGACGTGGAACGTTGGTCAGAATGGCGTGGCCATCCTCGTCGACGGATAGTAGCAGATTGCCCCGCGGTGTCAGGCCGATCCTCGAGATGTTCTTTCGATGGGCGAATGGCAGAGTATGAGACTTGTTCCTAGTAGCAGGGCGCTTTAGTATTCACGTCTCGGATGCATAATAAGTATGAGCGACCAAGCTAGGACAAGATGGGGGAGGGAGGGGAGACAACAACCAACTCACTCTACGAGGTTGAATACGGTGACCCTATTTCCGACCGGGGAGAAGAGGCAGGTGCCATCTGGACTGAACAGGAGATTTCCTTGACAGTAGACGGTTCCAAGCAAGTTGGAAAACTAGGAGTTGGTGGCGTTAGCAATTCACGGACTTGCTCGAGAAAGGGCGAAACTGCTTACCTTAAAATCTGTCTTCATTGTGCTATATGCCCATCCTATTTAAGAGGCGCTCGCAAGTTGTCTCTCCCTCCAGAATCCTAAGACAACTGAGCGGAACTTGGAACTTTTTTGACCTTATCAGCGATAAGGAATTGATAAGAAATTGCTGGAGCTTTATCTACCAGACCCTCGGTACTTACAGTGGAGTCGCAGTACTGGTCAGATCCAGTTTATTCTATGCAAAATACCTACTTATGGAATTAGTTATACATACATGAATGACCAATTGTCAGTTAGTCAATGTTAAGTTGAGAAATTTGAATGTTTACAATCGGTGATTTCTCAAACGGATTAGACCTTGGCTCAACTTCGAAAATTGTGTGTATAGGTGAACTATCACTCAGGTCTAACCAATCGAGGCTTGTTTGTAGATTTCTGTGAATGCGCAGAAACCAAGGCTCAACATGTAGCGATTCATTATATTCCTGGATAATAAGGAGGAATGCGTTATGAATCCAATATCTCAAACAATAGCTAGTATTGATTACCAAGACGGCTTGACTAGACTAGAGAGTTTTTACCAACGATTGCCCTATTCACCATGACCAAGACCGAATATAAAGAAGTAGTTAGGTTTTAGAAGGATTGAGTTGCCTATCCCAATACTACCCTACCCAGCTTTAAGACTAGGTGAAAAATGATTGCTGTCCTAATTACGAGATCGCGAGACGTGTGCTTTTGCTGTCAACGGTTTGTCTTGTGCCCTTTACGGCTATGCCTTTCTGAGCCACCAAGTTCTGCGGATAGATAACAACGATCTTAATAACACTGCTAGTGACTTTGTGCTACCTCACTGTCTGCAGTGATGTTACAGCGAAGCATTGGTGGCGCTGGGCGGCCGAAATAACTAGTCAAACGCATCCAATCATATCTGGGGAGTTGCAGAACACGATCCGCACGGGCTATGATATTGATGGCACGGTGAATTTAGTACACTCAAAAGATGCTATCGTGGACCTCAGGACACGATTATCACAGCGACTTTCTCTACTCCCTAGAGCAGCAAGCACTTGCTGCTAATGTTAAGGGTTCGACCTCTTATATGGACGTAAAGATCGGTCTCTCCATGTTGTGAAAGTTGTCTGGCTGACGGTATAGTCATAGTATCCTACCAGTTTGGGTGTGTTCTCCTACAAGGACCTTGTGGTTAGACTCTCACCTACCTATCAAGCAAACCAACAATTAAGACTGATAAAATATCCAAAAGTTGAATTTGTTCGGAAAAAAGACTTCTTGTCTAAGTGTCTATGATACTTGTAGGTACGTACTTACCAGTAGGTATTGGGGATTAGAGTATGAGTGGGTCCCTTGGTAGTGGAAGGTGGCCAAAGCTCTTCGTGTTTCAGAGCTCCAAACCGTAATCGTACTGAGGAAAGGGGGACCACCACACTGCTAGTTAGCACTATCCTCAATTGCGTTACGTACTGATACCCCTGTCGACCTCCAGCTGCTGTGCAGGAAATTTGCCGGATAGCACCAAGATTGGAAGGCTTTCCCCTGAAGCATGAGCCGCCTAGCCATTTTGACCCCATAAACACTGTTCGGGTTCTATCTTCACCGGCATTCCTCAAGTTCTCGAAAGCTTGTGCCAGCCAACCCTCTACCACCCGTTTCACAGACGCCACAAGCCTCTGTTTTTCCCCTGCCCATCTCTATCCTTCACACAGCTCACTCGCTGTTGATTCATCCATTCCCATCACTTCGAGTTCGGGCCCTGTGTTGAGAATAGCTGCATATTCAAGATGCCTCCTGCCACCGCCGAAAGCGCGTCGCCAATTGGCATTGCCAATTTGCCCAACCAGCGACACAAAATTGTCGCTAAGAGGGGTGCTGCCTTCACCATCATGGTGCGTATATGGATTCAGGCTATTGATGCCGCATGCTCTGCCTACTAACGTGCGGTGATGAAATCAGGTTGCTGGTGAATCCGGCCTGGGAAAGACAACCTTCATCAACACGCTCTTCTCGACTACCATCAAAAACTACGCCGATCACAAGAAGCGCCACCAGAAGCAGGTAGATAAGACCGTGGAGATCGAGATAACCAAGGCCGAGTTGGAGGAGAAGTTCTTCAAGGGTAATTGCCCTCCCCCGACTACCGCGTGCTACTAGGCTAACATAACTTCACCCTGGTTTGCAGTCCGCCTTACTGTCATCGACACCCCGGGCTTCGGTGACTACGTTAACAACAAAGACTCTTGGATGCCTATCATTGAGTTCTTGGACGACCAGCACGAATCTTACATGCTTCAGGAGCAACAGCCTCGCCGCCAGGACAAGATTGATCTGCGTGTCCACGCATGCCTCTACTTTATTAGACCCACGGGCCATACCCTCAAGCCCTTGGATATTGAGGTCATGAAGAGACTATGCTCCCGTGTGAACTTGATTCCTGTCATTGCTAAGGCCGATACCCTGAGCCCTGCTGATTTGGCCAAGTTCAAGGCTAGGGTATGTCGTCGGTCCTAGCTTGTCAAGCTTGATTGTCTGATTCTAACAAATGACCCTTATAGATTCGGGCTGTTATTGAGGCACAGAGCATTAAGATTTACCAACCACCAATCGAGGAAGATGATGAGGCCGCAGCCCAACATGCTCGAAGCTTGATGGCCGCCATGCCCTTCGCTGTCATCGGTTCTGAGAAGGATGTCAAGACTGGCGATGGCCGCATCGTCAAGGGTCGTCAATACTCGTGGGGTGTTGCCGAAGTCGAGAACGAGGACCACTGCGACTTCAAGAAGCTCCGCTCTATCTTGATCCGTACCCACATGCTCGATCTCATCCATACTACCGAGGAGCTTCACTACGAGGCTTACCGCGCTCAGCAGATGGAGACACGCAAGTTCGGTGAGGCACGCCCTCGCAAGTTGGACAACCCCAAGTACAAGGAGGAAGAAGAGGCACTTCGCAAGCGCTTCACAGAGCAAGTGAAGATTGAGGAGCACCGATTCCGGCAATGGGAGCAGAAGCTTATTGCTGAGCGAGACCGCCTTAACAAAGATCTTGAGCAAACACATGCCCAGATCAAGCAACTCGAGACTGAGCTCGAGCAAATGCAGGGCAGCAGCGTCGCCCGTAGTGGCCGCCGTTAAGCCATTCCTCTCTACTCATATTCGCTATTCTCACGTGGATCCGTCCAGCTTAGGTCCACCACCTCCATATAGCATGGAGTAGGGAGTTTTTATGATACCCGATTCCTGCGCCCGCTTAAGCTTAATAACCCAAGATGGCTTTATCCGGTCGATATGCTTAGGAGCTAATTTAAGTCTGTCTAATGAAAACAAGGGATGGACCGTGAGAAAAGAGCGCGAGTGGACAGGAAGAAAGAGCTGAAATCATATCACCTGACAATGATTGTCGCTAGTAATTAGGACTATGAAGCGTTCTGGCGTGTCGAAGCGAGAGAGCAAAAAACAATAGGCATCGTCCGAGATATTTCTCCTTGCGGGCGCCCTCGTACGGTGGCGTCCTCTCCCTCCCCTGTTTGTTCAGTGCAGTTAGGTTTAGTTGAACGATGTAATCAAGATTTTCTTACGATACCATTCAGTAACAAAAGAACGACATATTTCACTAATTTTGGAACGGTTCTCATGAACTTGAGTTTCAATATTATTTCCGTGCATATCGTGTTTCTATGCGTAGTTGTGCCCTGACAGCACCCAAGCCTTGTTTTAGGTATATACGTGTACATATATATATATAGGTCACTTCTGTTCCATTCCACTCCATGGCCGCACCAAAGCAGTCCAGTTACAATGGTCAGCTGCCCTTTTCTTAGACAGCGTCCATGGCGGCGCGAGTGGCGAGCTGCTCGTTCTTATTGCCGAGTTTCGAAATTTGGAGGAAGGCGTCGACGCCGTAGCCCTCGAGACTATGCAGCTCGAGGCTACCGGCCCAGTACTCGGCGTAGACGCGGCTCAGCGGCAAGCTGATGCCGAGACGCAGGTTCGGGGGTCGCATCGAGAGGGTCGTCAGCGAGCCGTTGTGGTTGTGGCGCGTGGGCGAGTCTGCGGCTGCGGCGGCCCGTGAGTGTCTGTTGTTGGTGTCGGGGAACAGGTTCTGCAGCTCGGAGAAATTTCCGTCAACGCGCAGTTCCTGCAGCGTCGCGGCCATCAGCGGAACCTGGCCGAGGTTCTCGAGTCGTTGGTGCGTTGACGGCCCTTTCCCAAAGGACCAGAGGTATGGGAGCACATCGCGTGGGATGCCGCCGCCCCGGTCCGAGATCCGGATTATGACCTGTTGTTGCGTCTCGCAGAGCGTAACTTCGATGGGTGGCGGCTGTGCGCCGTGCTTGTTGGGGTTCTTGCGGTGGTGCTCAGCAACGGCCTGTACGGAGTTCCGCAGCAGCTCGCCGATGATGTACTGCAGGTGCGTGAGGATGTACGGGAATGTCACGTCGAGGTGCCCGTCAATCCGGATCTCCGGGACCACGGCGTCGGGGCCGTAGGCGGAGCGTACTAGGTCCTGCGCGGCGTGTCCGCACCGCTCGACGACGTCGCGGGCTACGCATTTGAGAAACACCTCCCCGATGAACTCGGACTCGGACAGCTTTGCGCCGGGCGAGAACCAGTCTGAGTTGAACGTCTCGGTCAGGGCGAGGTGCTGCTCAGCGATGACGCGGCGGGAGATACGCTATTGAAGAATGACGTGTTAGCTGTTGGGATCATGGAGTGTTTCTTTGGCCACCATTCGGGTCTCCCGAACACCTTCCATATGCGGGTGAGATGACGTACGGAACGCAGAATGGTGTTCATGAACCGATCCAGCTTGGCTGCCGGCATCAGACCGTTGCACTCCAAGATGCCCATGGCTAGCTTGGGTATCACGCTCAGATGGGCACGTAGCATTCCCGCAATGATGGCGCAGAAACGGTCATTATCTTCCAATGTCTTAATTTCCTTGACACGTCGGAAAGTGTCGAAGGCCTTGTAGTACAGTTCGTAAACATCGCTCATGTGCTTGTTCGTTACGACAACGTAGGGCAGACGCTGCATGTCACGGATCCGGTGCGCGATTCTATAGATACGGCAGACATATTAATTGTTTTGGTCTTTTTCGTTTCGACGGTCAACGAGGCAACGTACCTTGTTGGAAGCTCGGTTCGTACGTAGTTGGCTGAGCTGATGAGTCTCGCCTCGGTCAGAGACCGGCCAAATACCATCAACTGTCGCAAGCTGATCGGTCGTGCCTCCCTCGCTACCCATCTATTTAAAAATGAGAACCGTGTCGTCAGTCATACGATACTAAAGCGAACGTAGCCGGATGAAGCAGAATGTTGCTTGGGGACATACTCGTCGAGGGCCTGCCCCGGCCTCCATTTCGCAGTGGTATGCGTCCATCTTCGGGCAACGGTTCTCTCACTGCTCGAGTCAATTCGTGGCCTATAGATAGCATGCGGCCCAGAGATCCAGCTCGTCGCAGTCGCAGTTGCTGCTACAGCCGTTCTAGTCGTCAAAGCAGAGCTCCGTACCAAGGCGTAGGCACCACTCAGTCGGAAGGCTTTGGTGGTGGCATTCTGCACCGCGAAGGGTAGCATGCCGGCAGTTCCATGCCAGGGCGCACGGCGGGACTTCGAACGACGGCCTATAGATTTCGCAAGGAACGACGATTCGGGTGGTGAGGTTGTTGGAAGTGGATTCAGAGGTTGGTGGACAAGACAATAGCTGTTTCAGGGCACCTCCAATGGTGCCTTACATGCCGATGAATTCAATCGACTCAGTTCATTGGTCACAAGAGCAGTTGCCGATTTCGCAGCGTCAGCTCGCAGATACCTAGAGCTTCGTGAGGGGCTTCCTTCCTATGTACATTGACCGAAGACCCCACGCCCTACAGTTCCCTATTAAATACCTAGGTAGGTACGTATGCTTACATCGGAGAGTACCTACTAGGTAGGTAGGCTAACATGGAGGTATTTTCCTTTCATGTTTATGGTCTTAGTCGTAGCTGCCTTAGGCAGACCTCCTAGGTAGGTAGATATACAGTACTGTGATGCTCATTGTACGGCATGTAGCTTGTTCGTCCCCTTAGGGGTTAGCGCCTGTCGAGGTTCGCTGCTAGTTCGTCGTTTTGGTTAAAGCTTGAGAGGGGTCTCGCCTCGCCCTTCGCTGCCAGTCGGTTGATTGGACGAAACATTGTAGAAATTCTCTGTGGCATTGCCTCACTCCATCCCTAGATAGGATATAGGTGTGATAGGTAGCCTGGCATTTTTAGGTATCGAGATACTATGTAGTAATTCTTTAGTATGAGGCTGTAATAAGACATTTTCATGCAGCATGCAAGTCTCATTAGAGCACAAACAACAAGGCTATTTCTTATATGTCGCACAAGTCAGCCGGGAAACAGTAGCATACCGTTTTCAAGGATATAGCTAGCACTGAACTTCTTCAGAACTTTTGTTCACTCTATATCATCTAGAATTATACCATTTCATTAACGACCTACTCAGAATATACCAGTTGACGGGTTATCTAAGTAGTAGCAGACTTACCACCCATATGTTTCGATTAAAGATACCTAATCCGGCACCTGTGCTATGTAGGACTGTACAGTTAAGCTACCTTGGCTGAGCTCAAGCAGCAACAGACGTCATCGCGGTATTCCTCGCCAAATCAACCGCAAAGGATCAGCTAACTAGGGCAAAAAACGACAAGGTAGGTGCGCATCTAGCGTACCGACTACGTCTACCTACCTCAAATTAGGCTTAGGTGAGCTTGAAAGGTAAGAAAAAAATGAACAAAAAAATAAATAAATAAAAGGAAAGTGATAGGTATGTTCGTATTCTCTGAGCTACATATATACTTAACCCAAAGTAGGTAACCACTGCTTCCCATTGTTGATAAACAGACGTCTATCTGCCCGTTCAGGTTTCCCCAGTGTAAATCATGTCATCACATTGTCCAAGTGGCATGCGTGGCTGCAAAAATTGCCCATGACGAAGGGCCACCTCGAGACGGGTATTCAATACACGCCGTTATACCCTGCCGCGCTGCTTGTCTAGCTGTACCCCATACACGAGGATTTGCAGAGGGTTTTGTCAGCACCTACATGTAAGGTACATATGTACCTCTGAATGTAGGAACAGGTACAGCTGCAGTATTGTGCCCTACACTCGGACAGAGCCACGGATATGTGGTGAAGGCTGCTAGCCAGAATGTATTATCGGGCAGTAGGTAGGTACCTAACCTTATATGTCTAGGGCACTCGGTTCTACTAGTAGTGGCGTGCTCCAAGCACAGCCCACCTATCTAGCCCACCTGGCTGCACCGCACCGTATTCCTTCTTCCACATCCAATCCCTCGCTCGCTGCAGACTTAGTTACCGCACATAGAACAGCAGTACCACCACTACACCGACTCCACCATTTCAGTAGGTAGAGGTATAGGTAGGTAGCAGTAGAGGTAGAGGTACCTAACTTACCTACAACTTATTGTGGGCGGGCAAGCAAAGCATCAAATGAATGAATGAAGCACAGGTCCCGACAGCTTCAACACTGCCTTCTGCCTCTCTTGGCCCGGCCCTCTTCGAGTCAAGTCGCTTCTGACTGACGGACGCCTCTGGCTCTTCTTCCTCTTCCTCATTCACCCCCCGTCGCCCGTCGCGCCCATTGTATCCTTACTTCCCATTGTTCCTCCATGCTGTCATTCCGGGCTTAGACGCATAACCTCGCAGCGCAGCGCAGGTTTCTCCTTCTCCCCTCGCATCCCACCACCGTCGTCGTCATTACTTAGGTCCCAGGTACTCCCATCACATTTACTCGCGCTCTCTGACATAACCCCACCAATATCACCATTATTATCTACCTACCTTTGGCTACCTAGTCTCTACCGCACCATTCTTAGAGGCGTCGTCCACCTGTCTGTTGTCTGTTGTTGTCTGCATTCTGCATTCAGCCTGCTGTTATCGACCAAAAAAAAGCTATTTATTGTGCTGCTCCTGCACTGTCATTACTGTGTTCCCGCAGCGCGCTGTCGTGGTTACTGCCATTGCTATAACTCCTCTTGCTCCGGGCCTATCGTGTCGAGTCTACCTTGTCTGGGTAGAGATAGCAGGTCCAGCTGCCGTGTGTCCGTTGTCCTCGTCCCGCGGTACGATCGGTCTCTGTCTCCGCAGAAGAAATGGTGAGCCCACCCAGTCTACAATTTATTGTCATGCTCTATCAATGTTACCCCGTCATTCTTTTCTTGTGACCACCTCTCGAGTCCTAGCTACTTTCCAGGCCAGCCCTCGCCTCGTATCTCCCTCACTCGACCTCGACCTACCCATTGAGGGACGGCTCTTACACATGCCCTTTCGCCTCCTACGCCGGACCCGGTACCAACACATACATATCAACCGCCACCCCCTCGATTGCTTGGCCGCAACCCTACCCAACTATACTAACGAAACTCGCTACTTAGAGCTACGATTCGGATATTCACTCCCCGAACGACATGATGGTTGATTCGCAAGACGATATGGTCGTCGAGCCGGCCCAAAATGACAGAGACCAGGTTGCCATCATCGAACCCGATCAGCTCGATAATGACTCGGAAACTCTCGACAATACCCCCCTAGCGACCGACTGTATGTGCTCTCCTGATTACATTTATGCTTCTATTTGTTTTCATCTTGGACTAATAAGATCACGTAGTTGATGCTATAAAAGAGATCGTTCTACCTCCACTTCTCGAAGAACCCAAGGTACTGGAGGATGTAGTAAATACATGGAAAGTAGAGAATTGGAGAAACCTTAGCAAGAAAGAACACGGCCCTACGTTCGAAGCTGGTGGCTACCCATGGTCAGTATAGTTGGAATGCTTCTCGGCGTAGCTCCCCCTGACTCATTGAATAGGCGCATCCTCCTGTTTCCTTTTGGTAATAATGTTGATCAGTCTTCGATATACCTAGAGCATGGCTTCGAAGACCTGAGCAGTGTACCGGATAACTGGAGTTGCTGTGTACAATTTGGCTTAGTGATGTGGAATATCCACGATCCTTCCCTTTTTGCTCATCATACCGCACACCATCGCTTTACCAAAGAGGAGAGTGATTGGGGCTTCACTCGATTTCTTGAGCTACGACGAATGTTTCAGCAGCCATGGGGGAACTCGGGTCGCCCACTTGTCGAAGATGATTCTTGCAACATCACTGCATACGTCCGTGTTGTCGAAGATGAAACCGGCGTTCTGTGGCATAACTTCAATAATTACGATTCGAAGAGGGAAACAGGCTTTGTTGGCTTGAAAAATCAAGGCGCCACATGCTACCTGAATTCCCTCTTACAGTCGTTGTACTTTACCAATGCATTCAGAAAGGTCAGTCGTCTTAGGGAGTGACCAATGGCCGTGGAAAGGCTGACGAACCGGGCCGCAGGCTGTTTATCAAATACCAACCGCAGAAGACGAGAGCAACACAAACAGTGCCTATACTCTCCAGCGACTTTTCTACCAATTGCAAATATCTAATTCGGCCGTCGGCACCAATGAGCTCACACGATCCTTTGGCTGGGACACGCGACACATTTTTGAACAGCAAGATGTGCAAGAGTTGTCGCGTAAACTCATCGAGCGCATGGAGGAGAGAATGAAAGGCACAGCTGCGGAAGATTCCCTTCCAAAAATGCTAAGCGGAAAGGTCAAAACATACGTTTCCTGCATCAACGTCGACTATGAGTCTAGTCGGCTTGAAGATTTTTGGGATATTCAGCTCAATGTCCGAGGTATCCAGAACCTCCAAGAGAGCTTCAAAGATTATATTCAGCAAGAGACACTAGATGGCGATAACAAGTACTGGGCTGGTGATGAGCACAAGTATCAAGATGCGCGCAAAGGTGTCATATTCACGAGTTTCCCCGAAGTGTTACATCTGCATCTAAAACGGTTTGAGTATGACATACAACGAGACACGATGATGAAGATAAATGACCGTTTCGAGTTTCCGGATACAGTGGACCTAGCGCCCTACCTCGAAAAGGACGCAGACAGGTCGGAGCCCTGGATATACAAACTGCACGGTGTGCTGGTTCACAGTGGAGATCTCAATGCTGGCCATTACTACGCCTTCCTCAAACCGAACAAAGACGGCTGGTTCTATAAATTTGACGATGACAAAGTTACTAAGGCCACTATGAGAGAAACTCTTGAGGAGAACTTCGGCGGCGAGTACAAGTCTTCACTAATCCCGCCTCGGTCGGCATTTCAAAAGCGGACTCCTATCATGCGCCAAATGAATGCATACATGTTAGTATACATTCGAGAATCTCGTCTAGATCAGGTCTTGACTCCGGTGAATAAGGAGGACTGCCCGCCGCATTTGCGTAAACCCTCCCTTCCACCACACTCGATTGTGTTTATTTACTAATTATCCTATAGAAAAGCGCCTGGATGAAGAGGCGGCTGCCCGCGAAGCGAAGCGGAAAGAGCGTGAAGAGCAACATCTCTTTCTCCCCGTTAAAGTTATCACGGAAGAGACTTTCAAGAACCACCCCGGAACTGACTTGACCAATTTCGAGTCCAACCCGGCAGAGGACCCCGCGGCGCCAAGGTATTACAAAATGAAGAAACAGTTCTCTATGGAGGAAGCCGTAGAAACCATCGCTCATGGATTGAATCAAGACCCCAAGAAGGTTCGTCTATGGATTATGGTTAACCGTCAGAATAAAACCACCCGCCCCGATCAGCCCATCATGGATCTCCGCCCATCCGTCGAAGAGACCCTTGCACGGGCCGTAGGCACCAGTCGTGATAGCGTACTTCGCGTTTGGGCTGAGGTTGCTGATGAGGTGGACGCTCAAGGCAATGCAGTTTGGCCTACGTACCAAAGCAATGCCAATGGAGTTGTTGTTAAGAATGATCTCATCCTCATATTCCTTAAGCACTTCGACGCGGAGCAGCAGAAACTTCACGGAATTGGCCACATCTACGTCAGCAAAGAAAAGAAGATTGAAGAACTCGTTCCATTGATTGCAAAGAAGATGGGCTGGGGCGACAAACTACCTGCCGGTGAACAATTGGCCATGTGGGAAGAGATCAAACCCTCCATGATTGAAGCCCTCAAGGCTAAGCAAAGTCTGAAGGCAGCTGAGCTGCAAGATGGCGATATCATATGCTTCCAACGAGTACATGAGCGGAAATCACCCGGGGAGGTTCTTGGGAAAATACCGCGCCTAGGAGATAGGAGTTCTGAGGAGCCCAAACGTTGGGATCGTTTTGATGATGCTAAAGCATTCTATGAGTTCCTTTGCTACAAGCGGGATATTCGATTAGATCCCCATCCGCGCTGCGAAAAACCCGACCTAGAGAGCTTCGTTTTGACATTAAGTTCCAAGGCCACCTATGATCAACTAGCTGAACGCGTCGGAGAGCAACTCAATGTAGAACCAACACATCTACGATTCTTCACTGCAAACGCTTCGACGGGTGCCCCGAAGGGAGCGGTACGACGAGTACCTAACGCCACACTTGCCCAGATCTTAAACCCTCAAAACTATACGCAACAGAGCCTCCAAACTAAAGCTAATTCCCTCTTCTTCGAGATCTTGGACATGAGTCTCGCAGAGCTGGATACGAAAAAGAACGTGAAGGTGAGGTGGCTAAGCGAAGGAATCACAAAAGAGGTAAGCTGGCTATAAACGCTTATCCGTATTCAGTGTAGCTAACAATACAGGAAACTTTTGACGTTCTCGTAAGCAAACAAGGGCATGTCGAGGATCTCATCCATGCCCTGGTACAGAAGGCGCAGATCAAGGACGAAAATGAAGCCGGGCGGATAAGGATCTACGAAATACATAACCACAAATTTTTCCGTGAGCTTGCGCCGAACTACCCTGTTCTTAGCATTAACGATTATGTCGACGTGATTGCGGAACGAGTACCAGAGGATGAACTCGACGCTCCGGAGATGGATTTCATCAAGGTTATCCACTTCCAGAATGACCCGACCCGAGTGCACGGCGTTCCCTTCAAGTTTCTTCTTAAGGATGTAAGTGCATTACTGTGTCGGCCTTTCACATAGAGCTAAGCTGATACCCTGTAGGGCGAATTGTTTTCTGAGACTAAGAAACGCCTCGAGAAACGAACGGGTATAAAAGGCAAGGCATTTGAGAAGATCAAATTCGCTATCCTACGACGGTATCAGAAACCGCCAGCATATATAAATGATGGTAAGTCTAGGTAGTCCATCTAGCTAGAAGTCTACTAACGCCCGGCTACTAGACGATGTCCTGTACGAAGAAGGCGCACCCTTTGAGGAAGATGCTATGTTGGGCCTAGACCATTTAGACCGCACCCGCGTCACCAGAAATGGTGCAGAGATGTTCCTCAAGTAGAAGACGAAAGGAGTTCGTTCTACTTTGATGAGAATTTCATATCCCTGTCGTGCCGAAACTCAGACAAAGCGCCAAGTATGATCTACAATCTTTCCACATAGTGAAGGCCCGTTATACTTTTATCATTCGAGTATTGTCCGGGCAACAGCATGTGGCTATGCGGCTCTCGTGCAGGCGAAGAAGACACATGTCAAGCAGTACACCGCACGAGAAGGAATGAAGGCGGAAGTGAAGGCCAGGGGCGGCGCAAAATCCACCTTGTGTAAGTGATACAAAGGTGATTCTACTAGTAACACTAAGCTTACAGGAAATAGAGCTGCTAGTAATATCAATACCAAGCCAATATTCATATTGATTGTCAGTATTCGTGCTACTTATCATCTGCTGTGAGGTTCAATTTGGTAGACTTTCATAGAATCAGCAGCTGGCAAGCACTGTGCATCATGTACTTCTGATGTTCAACCCTGTCTCATATACACAGTTGCCAAACCAGGTGGATCTTGATGATAAGTTGAGTCCGCAACGTCCGATATTGGTTCATCTTAACTGTTTCATTTTGATCCATTCTCGCCGAGACTAAACATTATTTACCGCCTTTTGAAGTTTGGTTGAACAGACGAGTAAGGTTTGTTTGCTGAAATAGAAATATCGAGTAGGGGATATCTTGGTATTGGCGGAAGCACTATCCCGCCCTTGTTATGCAAGTTTTGACACATATAGTACAATTTCTCCTGAGAAGAGTATAAAATACTATCAGTTGACTGATAGATCCTTGATGGCCTTGGCTAGACCGCCGTCGCTGTCCTGCTTTCGATCGGGAACCGCCTGTAACAAGCATATTTCGTCAGCATCCAAACAAACGGTTTGATCTTAGTTAAGGCAAGGGCTAATCTGATCAGAGGGGGGTTTACTACTCACCGTCCAAGCCTCGGCGTCGCCGGCGCCGCGCACCCATCGCGGCCCGTCGCCTTCCGCCGAGTCCACGACGAGCTGGTTGATTTTCGTCCAGAGGGCGTCGCCTTTGATCTTGAGCCAGGGCTGGTCCGAGTATTTCTTGCTCACAGCCTCGCAGAGCCCGACTGCGCGGATTAGTTTCGAGACGTGCCCGTCGTCGTGGAGGGCGTAGATGCGGGGGAGGAGTTCTGGGGGTGGCGTTAGCGGTGTGAAGGCATGTATGTGTGCAGAACTGGGTAGACGGGATGTTGGTCGAAGAGCTCATGGCTGAAAATAAAAGGGGGGAGGATGGGAGAAACAAGATTGAATGACGTGATACTAAGGATGAATTGGCTCGGTCGGACTTACCATCAGTAGGCTTCTGCGTCTTGTCCTTCGGGACGTATGAGGTGATCTTCTCGAGAGATACAGGCGCGCACGCGCGTGCGGCGTACTGGAGGAGGTCGAAGCGGATCTTCCACTCGAGGAGTCGCACTTTGCTCGCCGTCGGGATCCAGTCTTGCGCGTTGATGGCTACGAAGAGAGGACAGACGTTGACGTGATGCCTATGGGATATGTTTGTTAGCCACGCCCTCACTCCCTCGCCTAATTAAAATGGTGAAGAGAGCAAATATCAGGATCCGCAAGAAGAGAGAGAGAAAAAGAAACTCACATAAGGAAGAAATCATACCGCGCCTCCTTCCCGGGCCTCAGCGCCGCGCCGGTCGCCTGGTAGACGGCCGTGTTGTACATCTCGACGGTGCGGGCCTCCAGCTCGTCGGGGTCGACGCGCACGCGGGCGGAGACGCGGACGGCCTCGTCGAAGGCGCGGGCGAGGACGCCGTCGCGGACCTTGTTGCCGTCGGACGGGCGCGCCGAGGTCGCGAGCTTCTCGTCGGCCGCCACGTCCTGGAACAGGGACGCGATCTCGCCCATGCGCGGCGGCGCGGACGGCGCCGCGGCCGCGGCCTCGGCGGCGAGCAGGAACGTCCGCATGTTGTCCGAGTGCACGGCCGCTTGCGCTAGCCCCATGGCTACGATGGCGGGCTGTTGCCACTCGATGCCGTACATGAGCTGGATTATGGGGTGGAGGAAGCCTGGTGGGAGTGAGTGAAAGGGGTAAGACAGGGGGTAAGGTAGGTAGGGTTAATAAACTCACCAGCGAACATGCGGATCAGCATGTCCTCGCTTCGCTCGTCGCCTTTGAAGAGGTGCTCCTTCAGCACCTCCTGCCAGCCCTTCTCGTCGATCTCATTCTGGAAGAAGGCGAGGAAGTCGGTGTAGTACCTGTCCACAGCCACGTGAGTAAACCCATTCTCAGCCCCTTTCCGATATGATGAGCGGAATGGCACGCTAAAGGGAAAAGTGAACGAACTCCTCTTTCCCGAGCTTCTCCTTCGCTTTCTCAAAGTCCTTGAGCTCATTGACCTTGTCTGGGTGAACCTGATAAGGGGTTCTCTGGTAGTTTGCGTTGTCGTCATAGCCCTGCTGGATATCGGCCGGCGAGGCGCCTATGCCGTAGAGTGAGAGGAGGTGGTGGCTGATACTACATAATTGATAGGGTTACTATGGTGTAACCTGGCGATTCATATAGTATGTATAAGACGGTCCTTCTGCTTACTGGTTATGGTAACCTTCTTTGTTGAAGTAACAGTGGTGTTTCTGAAATACAGTCTTAGTCGAAATAATACCTAAGTGTTATAGATAGTAGACACACCTCGAGATCTTCCTGCAATAGCTCGGTAGTCTTCTTAGCTGCTGCCTCGCTCTGTTTCAGATGCCAGAGACCTGTGTTCTCAGGCGTGATCTGAACTGTGCGTGCTGTCGCCATGATGCCAAGTTGTCGCCTGAGTATATGCGTCGTTGTTGTAGAGGTGCCTCGCGTGAGTGATCCCAACGGTAGACGAGACACATTTATCATAGCACTTTCGCCTCCCAGTTGACACCGTATGTAGGTAAGCAAGGGAGGAGGTATCACTCAATTTAATTAGCTTGGCTAGGTTATTAATATAGGTTTCCCCGGATTTTCGGACGACAAGAGCTACGGAGCTACCCCGACCCCACGTGGTCTTTTGTCCCAGTCTAGACCCAACTCTACCCGACCTACATCAATCAGGGTGTACATATTACGAACCTGACGTCACAAGCGAAATTGTCGCCTGTCCTGCCCAGAGCTTACAAATGAGGCCACAGACCGTGACTGGTCGAAGAGTCTCCGCCACCTACCCAAACGGGTAGGCGAAAGATCCGATTGCGACCAGCTCGGCCGACAAGCCAAGCCCCGCCTCCCTCCGAGTGGTGACGGGATCAACATGTGCGGCGTGGTGCGGGCAGTATGCGGGCAGTATGCGGGCAGTATGCGGGGTGGGGGTTGGACCAATTTCCGCTACAGTATGCTAATTATTTGGAGTTGATGGGTAAACATGCAGAGCACGTATGTATAAGTGATTGGAATCGCTTGTGGTTGATCTCGTGCCAGACTCGTGTCATGTCGATGTCGACAGATGCTTGATTACCAAGCAATACGTTGTCCGGTCCAAGTCGCGATAGACGCGAGAGTGGAAGTGCCAAGTCGAGATGCGGTATGCTGCGGACGCATGATACTTTTCGAATGGAGCAACCGAAGGCGAAAAGAAACACTCTGAATCGTCGGATCCATGCCGACGAGTGCTGAAGATATTGAATACAGAGGCTGATTCGTTCCATGATACCTACCTGGCCAACCCTTATGATAATTGTACAACTCATCGGCCACAGTCCGCTACTGAAATAGGTTCTGGAAACAATAGGGTTGATACGCTAGTTTCCGTGGTAAATATGCATCATAAATACGTAATCTAATCAGATCTTGCGGGGGGTTTGTTAGACTACTAACACTCTAGGTAAGCTTGGTATAAATGCCGTTCTCATATTGGCTTATCCATTCCCAGATGAGTCTCCTATTTAATGCACAAGCTAATACTATCGACACAGCACTTCAGAAAGACGTGAAAGAACTATCATGTATTAGGAGATGTCTCCTTAGCTTCACTAATTTCACATTGAATTATCTATTCGCGATTATGCTTGGCTGGTTATAACCTTCAGCGTAACGAGTATTAAGAGATAACCACACCTGGCCTGATGGTCAATGACAGGCATAGGATAGAAATATTATCTTGATAAACCGACAATTCTTCTACATCATCTCTAGATCCCAGGACCATGCCCTGTTCGTCAGAAGCTAACATCCGTTTGTCCTTTAAGCCGTCTATTATTGCGCACCCCAAACCCCATAGTCACGCGAGCACCTCGCTCAACGTTGAATGAGCACAGGCATTCCTCATCTGTCCATCTCTTCCTCCGCTAGACCTAGCTCGCTGTCGTTCGGCTCCCGCAACGCCCCGGGCTTCGGTTTGTTGTCACGCAGTCGGTCCTTGATTATGTTGTTCTTATCGATCGCCTCTTCGTCGTCGCGCTCTAATCACACGCAATTGTCAGCTTTGATAGTGCGAGGCCGCTCCATGTGCAATAGCATACTCAGCTGCTTGTCTGAATCAACTGTGTCGGGTGTGACAGGATCTCCGTCCGCCGCATTGTCGTTAACAACGGGTACGGATTCGGTGTTGCCGCCCCTGCCGCCCGATGTGGTGTATGAGTCGTCGTTGACCTCCCCGGCCGGCGCTTCCTGCATATCCTCCGGTTCGCCGCGTCGGCCGTCGGTCTCGCGCCGAGAGGATTTAGACATATTGAGTGACTGGAGGTAGACTTGGCGAGAGGCAAAGAAGATTGATATTATCGAAACTACTTAGGACAACTCGCTTGGTTCACGTCCAAATATTTTGTTGCGGTGCATGGAGACTGACTGTTCTTATAGACATTGATGATTGCAACTTTCTAGCTTTGATTCTAGCTTTGATCGCCTGTATTGAGAGGGACGTCATACTAAGTTAGCTTGACCTTAGAGACATTTTGCTATACTTGAAAGAGATGTGTACGTGATACACCGGTGCGAATACGTTGAGAAGTGAGTGGTGATTCATTGATCTCGTACTATTGAGGATGCTGTCTAAAACAATACCTTCTCATTACAAGCCTAGTGATTCATCTCTTCCCAAGTTCAAGGATTCAAAGGCCACGGATCAGATACCTCATTCTGGATAATATTCGTGTGGTTTAAGCAAATGCGGCTTTCATTACATTATTGTCTCGGGCCATAGACGTCGCAAGTATGCGCGTCATAGAGCACACCTACATCGGTAATATCATTGGCATCAATTGTCTTACATTATCTGACCATGATTGTGGCTTCGTGGGTAGCGATCGGCGCGCGTAAATCGCTCTCAGCCGTTCATATTATTAGACATCATCTAAGGTGAAGAGCTATTCGAGCCGGCCTCAATCAACGAACATTTCGAGGTTAATGATTAAACACAGCGTCATTAGTCAGGATATAACAGCGTAAGCGGCTGATCGCAATCATTCGAAGGCGTGCCTATGCCTAGGTCTCCAGAAGCTAATTATGCTGCAGCATACTGGGGAAAACCCGCAAGTGTACAGTATTTACCCAAGCGCGGTTAGATTGACGTGGATGTGAGTACTTGTGACGTGAAGGAGTAATCATTTGTCCAGTGAATCAGCGCGGGTTTGCATGCGGTTTTCGTCGCGGCCACGGAGCAACTCGCCCGGCTTCCCTCCTGTAGATCGCGAATGAACGGACGTTCGGCCGTGGATTTATTTAAAAGACCAGACGCGCCCCGAATTCAGCCCGCAATCTCAACCCAACAACTCATTCCTACAAGATCATATTACCTTTCCACCTTGAAACCTACGCATTGAGAAGTGTCGAGTCTCCCATAGCCAAAGCCGAAAATGTCTGACAACACTAACCCCGGAAATTTTGCCAACCGGTAGGACCTGACGCCCCCCCTTAGTAGCTATCAGTAGGCTAACCGGCAGAAGACCCAAGGAAGAGGTCCAGGAGATCGCATCCAAGGGCGGCCAGGCGAGCCATAGCGGCGGCTTCGCCAGTATGGACCCCGACAAGCAGGTATTGCGGCTCTCTGTTCTCGTTTCTATTAATCAATCAAGTACTGATTGATTATCACTGGAAGCGCGAGATTGCGTCTAAGGGTGGCCAAGCATCGTCGGGCTCGTTCGAGAAGGGAAGTGAGAGGGCGCGCGAAGCCGGACAGAAGGGGGGCTCTAAATAGACACTTGGATAACCGAGAGGCAATATTAGCACGATCGATATCGATATCGATATCGATCACGCTGCTTCGTCTTGAATATCTATCGGACCGACTGAGTGATTTAGATCAACAGAAAGTGTTTTTTTTTTTTTTTTTTTCACTGAGCGCTTGTGTGTGCCGTCTATCCTTAATTACTGGTGGGGGATTTGAAGTGTGTAGGAAGTATGTAGAAGAAACCCAAGTCCTTCACTCTTCGAAATTCCCATGTCGATGTCGAGTGTGATCTTGCTTGTTTCTCCAGTCGCATCCCCTCAACTACTATTATATAACAAACTACTGGAATATTCTAATTATATGATATCCATATTAGTTTGTGGGAGAATATGCATGGGGGTTGCTGTCTATGATTTTCTATAAATTAAAGTTGGGTAGTTCACTTCTATCAAATAATAAGTCTAACATCACCCCCCTATTTGAATACCTGGACACTTTATAGACGATCATAAGAATACAAGTGTGAGTATTCATATAATGAAGTAGGGCGAGTAGCATGCCTCACGGATATCAAGGAAAGATGACTAAGAAAAGGGGATTCCGATACAATGGAGGATTTTAAGAAGGAGCCAACTTAGCTCATCATAACGGCTCCAATTTGGAGCTTATAAATAAAATAGCGTTAAGTTGATGATAATCACTTATAGAACAAGGTTTGTTGCCCCTTTTTTATCTCCGAAGGGGCCTATCCACCCGTTTATAGACCACCGATCTCGCTTCCAATTGCCCTCCTGACTAAGGACTTTTCGTGCCTTTTGTTGATCGCGCGGCTAGCCGAAAGTGAGGCTATTCGTATAACCGTCTCGGCTAGTAGCCCCTTGCTTAGCTAAGCCTTGCGTGACCCCTCCTTAAGCATCAATAGAATTGAAAAACTTTCGCTTGTTCCCGATTGTAAACTTCTCTTACTTTATTTATGAATTAAAGGATTTAAGAGAAGTGTAGGAAGCCATCCTACCTCTCCCAGCGCCAATTCAACAGTAACAAATATATAGAACATCAAGCAAGGCGGGAAGATATAAAAGAGTGTGGATTGAGGCGTTTGATGTGAAACTGAGAAAATCAAGTAAAATGTTGGACTATAGTCGGTATCATTCAAAGGTTCTTTGCGGAAATAGCGTAGTGGTTTAGTACCTAATGTAACATCGGGTAATAGGCATAGAAATAGAAATGCCCCCTCGATATGCTGTAAAATGACACTTCATCTGTTATTATCATTGTCGTCGATTTCCGTCTTGCAAGCATTAAGTTAAACGCAGTGTTATAGTTCGTGCTGCTAGGTAGCCTAGAAACGACATATTATTACACAAGAAGGTCTATCTATCATAGCACATCTAGTTTATCTTTATCTTCGATATGGTTTCTCCGCTCGTCTTTGTAGATGAGCTACGCGACACGCGGGGACGCCAATACGTCTACAACTGACTTCTATAACCACACCTTCAGACCATGACCTTAGCTAAGTGGGATACTGCGTCGTTATTATCCCATTGAACTAGGATTCTTTCCTTACTCTCCTTCATTTTCATCTCAACGAAAGGCTCCATTGCCTCGGCTTGCTTTTCGGTGAGAAGGCCGAGTCGCGCGTGATGATCTCCTTCTTCGTTCGGCCCAAAATACCTTGTATCCAAAAACCTCCAGAATAAGAAGTCGAACTCCCAGCTGTTCCTAGCTGCGTAGTTGATCATCCACGACTTGCTGTCCCAGCTCTCTCGCATGCGCTGTGAAAGGGGCACATTCTCGTCACTCGACAGGGACAAACTGGCCAGACTGCTGCCAATCTCTGAGCTCAACCGCATCTTCTTCTCTTCATCTTCCAAGAGACGAAGGAAAGTCTTGAGGCGGGGTTCGTATGTTTCCATCCAGTCTACGTACCCGTCCGGCCAGCATTCTGGTAGCCTTAGCAGGAGCCACCAGGGCGGGTCGTACGAGAACTGCGCTGGCGCAGCATAGGCGAATTCCCAGTCAATAACTCCGACCACGCGGAGGTCTTTATCGACTAGCACGTTCGAGGGACGGAGGTCCGAAGAGTACAGTGGAAATAAGGATGTATCGTTGCGATCTTTCTCGAGCTCAACTTCGGGTGTAAGCCGTTTGTTAGCTGCCAGCTGCCGAAAGAGCTGGCGAGAGACGTATTTGTCCCGCGCATCGTCCTCATCCCTGACAGCATCATTATGCTGAAATGTTAACTGTGCTAGGTGCATATCGGCTAGGGCGGAAAACCACTCTTCAGAGGTAGAATATGGTTGAGACGGCAATAGCTCGGGAATCATCCCTGTGAATTCCATCAAGGAATTCATATTTTGGATGAGAGGCCTCCCGGATACAGAAAATTGACCATCCTTGTTCTCTACTATGGACCCAATTAGAGGGAATCTGATGGTTGATAACTGCAAGACAATGTTCGCCATCTGTCTGTAGCAAGATTCGAGTTTCTGCTCATTGATATTGGGATCCAGAGCGTGGTAATCATCAGGTTCTAAAGCGGGGTCTTTTAGGGCGTCGGACATTGTCATCGCATGTTCAATATATTCCATTATGATAAATGGCCCTAGGCCGGTGGGGTTCTCGGCTGCGGTCCCGGAGTGATAAATCTTAGGTACCGGAATGGTGGTCTGAGCCGCGACACATCGCATCGTGGCGACCTCGTAGCGGCATTTCTCTTCTGCGAACCTGACAATGCCTACTCATGTTAGCAACGTCGCATATATACAAAAAGTAAGCGTGTCTAGATACCTTTACAGGGGATCCTCAAGGCCGCCGACGAGCCATCCTTATACTCCAGGCGATAGAAAATGTTGTATCCGCCTCTGATGGGCTTATGGAGTTCCACGGCATCGCCTGGCCTGTGCTTCTTGATGAAACTGGCGATAGCAAGGTATAAATCCCTCTTGCGCAGTGATCTTTCCCACGAGTCGGCCTCGTTATCATTCTCTTCCCAGGCAAGATCATCCCGACTCATAGACATCGGTCTCAATTTGGGCGCCATGACGGACAATGAACAGACTGGAATGGGCGAAATGAGCTAATAACTAAGCCAGATGAGTTTTAGATAGGAGGGCCACACACAATGTGTGATAGAACGTATACGGGTGTAATATTTATTGACTTGCGTCTTTCTAGTCGATCGAGAGATTGAGGACGGTTTGGACGGAAAGGCACTCGTGGGATTCCCCAACTTGTGCGAACAACAGATAATAATGCCCCAGGCACTCACACGTAGCGGCTGTGCGTCGTGATCTAAGTAGGTACTAACAGTCGTAATATGTGCACTTGCCCAAGCTCGAGGCCTCAGACCACGGTCACGGTGATGTGAGGTGTTGACCACGGGCGTGACCCCACTATTCTCGTCACGCGCATTTTATTTATGTATGCAGTTGGTTAAATTGTTTCACCATTCAGCGAGCTAATAGCGAGGCGATAAGGCCTAATACCAGCCCCAACTAGAAAAACAACAAAACAAAGCCCAACTAAAACAGCTATCCTTCTCCTTCTGAAGACCGTGCTATAGGGAGGTGGGCGGGTAAATTCACGTCGTATTCGGTGCGTAAGTGCCACGAAAGTGTGTTGTAGAGTAGCCTAGAAGTTGTGTGGTGGGATCTGTAGCTTTGTAGAGCCACTTATGCATCATTGCAACATTCCCGCAATATAGACTTCTTCAAGGGGCAGGGCACAGCTTTGTCTTCTAGCTGAGATGTTGCGCCGTCACTTCGTCCTGCGCGCCCCGGGCGGCCACCATGGCCCAGAACTCCTCGCACGTCATGCCCGCGTGTCACAGCGCGTTGCAGCGGGTGCGCATCTTGGTACCGCGGCAGAATAAGGCATGCCGATCATCCACATGAGAGCCTATATCCTCTTCAGACTCTAACTCGCCACTGGAGTCACACTCGCCATTGAGCACCTCGACATCGGCATGCGAATCAGCATCGCTCCAGAATTCTGCGTCCGTGTCGTAATTAGCAGCAAACCCTACATATTATCAGCATCAGAATAAGGATCTATACCTTCTTCGGATTTCGAGTTGTCGGCCGAGTCATCCTCACTATCGGGCACAATTCTGCTAGCACCCGAATCGTTGTTAAAAAGGGTGTTAGTCTTTCTAGCAGTTTTAGGGGGAGAGATAGGACTCTCGGCCACATTATCCTCCAACTTCTTCACCTTGGTCTTTCTCAACACCAAAAATTCCCTCTGGCGGCATACTCTAGCGCCAGGTAGATGTAGTGCGAGTCATGTAGAGCTTGTATCGAGAGGTTTTATCGATCGGGTAGAGACAGTTCATCGATGGGACTGTGAATCCGTTCACGTTGACTTCGACATTGTGTCAGTGGTCTCTCTGTAGATCTGCAAGAGGCGAGTGCGGGTTCCCACCCACCGCCGCGGCGGAGACGAGGGCAACCGTGAGCACCCACGATACCGAAAGTAAGATCCAGGCGGACGCGGCGCCGGAGGCCTTCGTCATGAAGGCCATGCTTGTCTTGACGGGCTTGGGTAGGATGGCCGGAATGGCCTCTAGGTACACCGAAGTTGAGGGCTGCTACTGCTGCCCTTCCCATCTTTGCGACGAACGCGTCGCCTACAGCGGCAAAGCCTCCTTGGGCGGGGGGACCGGACCACCTATAACTCCTGTGGGCAACCACCGAATGGGAGGAAGAGAGGGAGGTCGTAGGGTGGCAGGGCCGCTAGCTGGGGGGGGGGGGGGGGGGGGGGGGCTAACGGTTACGTTGGCGTATACCAGATTACTCTGCATTTCATCTTCTAAGTTTGAAGAAAGAAATATGCGCGTGAGACGATCGTGCCGCAGGAAACGCTATTGGTCTGGCATAAGTTGAAAGGGGTTGAGAGAGATTATACGTGTTGTAATATTAATTTCTAATTGATGGCGTGATGAATATCGAGAGTGAAACCTCGGCTATGATTTGAAACACTCGTGACAATGAAATAGAGATGAGAAGAGAGAGAGATGTAGTGAAAGAAAGATATCGGGAAATTCTATTGAGGTAAAAGGGTTGGAGGAGATTTGATTTTGAATGGGCTCGAGGGCCCTTGGGGATAGATGTATAGCAGAACGATGTAAACAAACAAAAGGGCAAACATTTAAGTAGACAGCAAGAGCGTTCATAGTTCTCTACAAGGTAGATGGGAAGAGGCAATAAAACTATAGTAAACTATGCAACAAGAGGCAACCTCAATCATAACACTTCAACTATGCAGTGGCATGGAAGGAACATAACCCTATTATCGGAAACTGTAAGAAATTTTCAACCTAATGACCTCATGTTTCTGTGTCAAGTGCGATTGAATTAGACTCAAACACAGCTTGATGAAATCCTATGACAAAGTATGCTATTCATTGGAGTTATGCTCGTAACTCTGCAATAACCCACTTGGTGACAACGACCAGGCGGAAAGACTGGCATGTAGTAAGAACTTTCCGAGAAAGCTCTTATAGGAAGTGGGAGCGCGAGGCTGCTAGCCTGATTCAAGGTGTCTAATACTTTCCGTGGAGGTAGGCAAAGGCGACTGACTACCTAGTATATTTGATGTGAATGGCATCATCTCCCAGCAAGTAACTCTAGCCCAATGACTCTGAGGTCTGTTCTCTTCCCATTTCGATAACTAAGGATTTCAATAGCGCCTTCAACTTCGTAAAAGAATGTGTGTGCTCTTTGGCATGTCAGTAATCTCCTTGAAACTCCGTAATGCTTATCTTTTATTGATCTTCAAGTGAGATGAATTGAAGGAAGGACAATTGATAAAACATGCAAGTTTCCCGTAGACATCATTCTTAACACACATACGAGAACCGTAAGCTACGTATCATGATGTTATACTTAGTGGCGTTCCATGTGAAAGTTCATTATATACAGCCACTCTTGTATCCCTCATTCCTCAACGCTAGGAGCTCGGGAACGACGCGAATGCCGGTCCACGGAGTTCCGATCTAGACTTATCTCGCTTAAACCTGTCTTGCTGTGCAAACCGCTGGGTAATCCTTTTTAAAAAGAAGCTAATCGCCGACCCTTCTACCGAAGGGCCCAATAGTGGAATGCCTACAACGGCAACCCACGCACACCATGTACAAGCGTCCGCTACGATACACGTATCCCACATCCATACCGACATCCCCCAATATGCTACACATCATCCACCTACGTCTCCTTCCCCGTCCCCTCCTCAACCCAAAGCGCAGCGCCCGCCTCCGTCAGGAGGTCCACACAGCCGCGATTCCCCATCTTCTCAGCCAGGAACAGCGGGGTGTTGTTCGCGCGATTGCGCACGTGCACGCTCGCGCCACGGACCAGCAGCTCGCGCAGCACGGCGGTGTTCGGGCCGACGGCGGCGAGGTGCACGGCCGTGTTGCCCGCGTAGTCGGCGCGCTGCAGCAGGCCGACGCTGTGGCTCCCGCTGTTGGTCATGTCGGTGTCGAGTAGTTCGGCGACGGTGCGCAGGTCGCCGGCTTGGATCGCGTAGCCGAGGCCCGCGAAGGCGGTCTCGCCGCGCGAGAGGGGGCGCGGGCTCTTAGTCCCCGACGGCATCCCGGAGTACGCGTACTCGAAGTCGCCCTCGTCGAGGGAGCCCTGCGGGTGCGTGAAGGACGGGGTGGCGAGGGCCGTCATCTCGCCGCGCAGGGGGTGCGACATGCGCCTCCGGACCTCGGCTACCGACAAATCGGGCAGCGCGAGGAGGTACGAGAGTTTCGTGAGGGCCGCCTCGGAGGTCAGGTCGTGCCCGAACACGACGCCGGCGGCGCCGAGCGCGAAGCCGGGGGCGTACAGCGGCGACACGAAGCCGCTGGTGCACTGGCTGACGTTGACGACGACGACGCCGCGCTCGACGGCGTCCTTGATCACGCGCGTGAGGCTGCCGTCGACGCCCGCCGGCGCGTTGCCCATGCCGAAGGTCTCGAGGATTAAGCCCCGCAGATGCGGCACGCGCAGCACGCCGTCGACCATCTCGGGCGTGATTCCGGGAAAGATGCGCAGGGCCGCGACGTGCGACGTGTCGAGGTGCGGCGTGACCTCGAAGCGCGCGATCTTGGTCGGGCGCAGGACCAGCCCCCAGTTGACGTCGACGCCGAGGCTCGTGACGCGCGCCAGCGGGTCGCAGTTGGGCGACGCGAAGGCCTCGAAGGCGCTCGCCGAGACTTTCGTGCACCGGTTGCCGCGGTACAGCTTGTGGTGGAAGAAGAGGCAGACCTCGGGGATCACGAACGTTCCTGCGATGATGAGCGAGCCGAGCAGGTTGTCCACGGCGTCGGACTGCAGCGCGAAGATGGACGCCTGCGACCCCGTGAGGATCACGGGCTTGCCAAGGTCTGATAACATGAAGGAGAGCGCAGATGCTGAGTAGGCGAGGGAATCTGTCCCGTGGAGCACGACGAACCCGTCGAAGAGGTGGTAGTTGGCCCGGATCGCCGATGCGATCGATGTCCAGCCATCGCTGCTAATAGAAGACGAATCTAATAGTGGCGAAAACTCGATCGCTGCATAGCGAATGTGCCGCGCGTAGGAGCTCGGCGGCGTGCGAAGACTGGGTATCGTCACGGGCTTTCCATCTTGGACAGCGCTTAGCGTGACTGTTCAAATGCGTCAGCAATCTATCACGTCTGGTTATTGGTTTAGAGAGAATATCAATCTCTCCATATATGTACCATCACATCAATGATATTTGAACCCTCTCTTGTCTTGCCCGTAGAGGCCGCACCCTAACATGTGGACTTCTCGACAGATCATCTCCATCGCTCAACTATGCGCGAATGACTACCCCCCGTGCCACTTCATCGCTGCCGTACGAGCCGTTTGTAGTGTAAAATTCAAGCACGTAGACTTCAGGTCTTTCACATACCGCTCTCTGACAGATCATTGAACGACGGCCGTGGCGCCATCGCATTCTTGAGGAAGCCATCTACCGGCACGAGTCCGCCTGCGGATGGTTGCATGCATATTGTGCCGCCAGTGATGATCAGGAGCACCCTGGATTCGGGATATGTCTGTGTAGAGGATCCATCTGCGGCGCTAATTGGAAAGGTTCCCATGGCTTCTGCGACCGGACGGCGAACGCGAGCGGATGATAGTGCCTGATATGAAGGGGGCCTTGCTCTGGGTGTTGAGTCTGCTAAGCTCTTCTAAAATAACAATTTCGGGTTGCTCTAGGATGGGATGGCCTGCTTGGGCCGTTGTCTGTCTCTCGCGCGCTCGAATCTGTTATTGCCCAAACAGCAGAGGTCGTCAAATATCTGCCTATAAGGAATAAGGCTGTTTGATGTAGTTAAAGTAAACAAACAAACATTCGGTCCCGGTGAACTGGACTGCCCTTGCGGCCAAAGCGCAATTTGGGCCAAACTCTGTTTTCTTATACAGCAATCGAAAGTGCGATATCGCAGGCCACAAAACAAAGTTTGACAGCTTGCCACCGTCTGATGAAAAACAATCGCAACAACACTAGATAGAATCTAACCCTCTAAAACGCCGATTTAATTGTATCAATCCCAATCAGTAGAAGACGAGGCCGGCTCTTTTCTGCTTACGACAGGTATCGAGGACGAATGCGGGTGAAAAGGTTGTTTATCTTACGTTATGAAGGGGTAATAATAATCATGGAGTATAGTCTGAGGAGCGGGAAAATTTTCCTCTATTATTTTAGACTCAAGAGAATAAAGGTGTAGGTAGGTAGAGAAACCCACGGGACTCCACATTGCACTAAGCCGATCGGGGATTTGCGTTCTGAATGAAATCAATGCTAGATAGATAAGTACGAAGAATAATCACATCGAGTGAGACGGGCGATTCCCGTCGGGAGATACGTGAGATAACAAGGCATTGCTTATCTTCACTTTCCATGGGACAAAGCGGTATGCTATCTCACAATTGCTGGATTGCGAACTAGAGGCAGATGCGATATTCCCAAATTGGACCGTAAGAGGAGTGCTCGACCAATCAGGTTGAAGGCTCATGACCCGGATTTACCGCGTGCTTGGACTGACGTAACCGAGGCTAGTTACGAAGGAAGTGGCAGCTATAAGTCAGTCTTCGGAGATGTGCGTATGCGACGGAGCGCTCTATATGCGTTGCGCTGTGTAGGCAAAAAAGAGGTCTATTGTTCTCTTTATATTTTGTCTTGCTGCTGCTTCTGTCTATGCATGACATCCTACAAATGGACGGGTTCTCGCTCGAGTTCAATAATTGAATCTGCTTACTCTCGAGCCTCGAAAGTAGCGCTGCGAACAAAGTGTATTAGTCGGCATGCCGTTGTGCCGGCACTTACTCGATATCCCATCTCTTTGTCGAGCTCTCCTGGGGCACACGCAATATGCGTCTGCCCCTTCGGGAATACTCGTTGGAGGCTCAGCCTCATTTTGTCCTTCCCTAGTGGCTTTGCGCATAATATTCTATCCTTTATGATGACTTGCTTTTCCATTAATTCTCCTGGGCTGGTCTTGGATTAAGCCTTTACTTGTCGTTAAATCATACCCGATTACATTCATGAGATAAAAGAGCCTACGGCAGCCCAGTTAGTCAACTATGTGTCATCCAGTATGAATCAGAGCGGCTTACTTTTCTTCATTCGCCTCGTTCATCTTGAGGTCCTCGAATCGCTGTTGGCAATCCGCCCACGCAAGGGTGCGTCTCTTGGGAGATATTGATTTAATAGTGAACTTGAACCGGCCGGTCACAGGTCGGTGATCTGACACCCTGACCTCGTGCCGCCGGTAGTCAAGTTGTTGTATCCTCCCAGAGCCTCGATGAAGGAGGCGGTCACACCAGGCCGGAGACCTTTTCTTCTCACTGGTATCGTAGTTATCGGTACCAACATCGTACTTATAGGTCGGAGCGAACTCAATCGGCATCTCATCGAAGGCTCGTAGTCTAAATGCAGGGTTCCTACGCCGGGCGACGAGCAGCTGGTCGCGCTCGAGTAACTTGGCGAGGTTACCCGCTTTCACCGCATATACTACTGTATCACGCGACATCGTATCGATACGGTAATTCAGGTCACCATTGAGGAGACACAGCTCGTGGTCTAGGATCATGGACCCATCCCCACCACCGATATAACTGTCTATACGAACGCTCGGGTCTGCTTCAACGGGTAAGATTGAACTGTCTAAGATAGCAGCAACGTCGTTGTGACGCGAATTGGCGTGTGACTGCCCGGCGGCGAGATGGCAATTGATAAAACATAGGGATGTGTCGTCCACCATGAAACGTACGACGATGGCACCTTTGTTGCCGTGTAAACCACCCATTCCTCGTTTGACGTCGGCGCTACTAAGGTTTCGGATCCGGTCGCGGAGCGTTGATTTGACGAAGATGCACGTGAATAGACCAACCAGAGTAGCAGTATGGAGGAGATGGTATAAATGGTCGGCGGGCATAAAATCGTCGAGACTTCGGACCAAGAAATCCCTCCAGTCTCGATATTGGTGGCTCATTCGCTCTTGGTCCGTCGCGTCTTTCTTTTTTGATTTGAATAGTCTTTTCGCTGTGGCAGTCTTGTCTTCTAAATCAACCAATTCTTGAAACCCGAAAACAAGTATGTCGGGACAATCACTAGACTCTAGGAGGTTCTGGATAAATGAAGCGTCAGAGTCGGAATATCTGAGGCTGCTTGGCGTAGACGCGCCGGCGTTCCAAGTCATAGCCTGAATTTTGATATCCTCAAATACCGAATACTGGGAATCTATTGACTTCATTTCGTTTTCTAAGAAATCGTCCTGAAGAAGACCGTCCCATGCCCTGACCATGTTATCTGCGCCAAGCGATAGGACTTGTTGACGGCCAAGCCTATAGAAGCTGGCACGGTCGGCAATTAGTCTCAAGGCCGGGCTGTCATTGTGAGCCTGCCAATCCTTCTTAACAATCCAGGGCGAATTTCGGACGTCGTAAATAGAGATCTTCCCAGTATTATATGCTGCCCAAATATAATTGCCCACACCAACTAGTGAGTTGATCTTGTAGGTGCTGATGCTTAAAACACTCAAGCATGCGAAATCCTTTTGAGAGTAAATGCTCACTTTGCCATCAGTATGGCCAAAATAGACTTTCCCAGGTTGCGATTTGAGAACGGTTCCGGATGTGATTTCGCCAGCGCCTTCCGAGATCAGAGGGCGCATGAGGACTTGTACTTGATTGTTTCCGTCGACAGTGGGTGCGAATATCCTGATTTCCTTTCCTGTAGCATACCACAATTCTTCCCCAACAATCATAGAGAACGTGTGCCCTTTTGCTAGCCTGTATGTTTGATGGGGGCTGTTGTTCAAGTTGGGAACCCCATCACCGTCAGGGCCCCAAACGTGTAGCGTACCGCCCTCATCCAACGTCCACATCTCATTAAAATGTCTAAAGATCTTGATGACTTCGTACCGCCCATGAATGTTTGACTTATTACCGACAAGGGACTGGGTCGCGATATCGGCTTCCATGACTTCACCGATGTTGTTTCCAATCCATAATCTTAAGCCTTCTTGGTTAACATTCACGCCCGGTTTGAAGGCAACACTCGTTGCTTTGACGCCTTCCCCATGAGAAAAGCTCACAAGAAGCTCACCGTCGTGTAGGTTCCAAACTCGAGTGAGGTAACCGCTCGTACATACGTACTCTCCACAGACATCAAATTTCCTAGGATCATATTTAGTTTGAATTTCATGAACCCCCTGCTTTGCGAAGGGCGGTCGCCGATTGATCCTGGAAGCATCAGGATATGTCGTTGTGATTTGCGTAGTACCTGGGGTGCCTGTAGTTGGAGAATCGTTGTTTACGGGGGGAGTGCCGGCTGCAGGCAATCTTCTAGGCGGCTCTCGTAATTCTATAGGGGTCCTTTCGGATGTCTGATCTACAGTCATTGACCTGCCATGAGTTCGGGTAGGGGGAGGTGCAAATTGTGTGGTAGGGGTAGATGCTATCCGCTTCGGCTGCTGAGTCGTTACCGAAGTCTTAACGGTTATATGGTCTGCCGCTGGAATACTGGCGATACTAGCACGGACAGGCCGAGGTGGAAGCTTCATTGTCGAGTTGGCTGGGATTTTGGGGGTTGACTCTGGTATTGCTGGTGGCCGGGATGGCAGTGCAGGAGGATTCTCTTCAGTCGCAAATGCGGGTGGCGGCCTCGCGAATATATTAGCTTCTATGTCTCTCTTTTTATTTGCTACTGTAGGGTGGACTGGTGGCGGGTCGAATGCCGCTGGTAACGTATTGGTTCTAGTAATACTGGGAATATGGGACACAGGACGAGCAGGTCGTGTTGGCAGCGTGGGCGGCGATTCTTCATTCTCAAGAGTACTGGCCATACTCGGTGGTGTGCTAAAAGGCGAGCGTTGGTCTGGCCTCAATTGTACCGGTTTCGGCTCGAGCTTAGGCACATTGTCCCCTACAACGGACAGGCGACCACTAGGTTTGTCCGCCCGATTCACTGGAGGTGGTACTATAGGCGGCGGTTTTGCTTCACGTTCTCGCCTTAACTCGGCGGATCTTCGCGGCGGCGGTGGTGAAGGAGGCTGGGTCGCACTTATCCGGGGAGACGGCCGGCGCGGTTCAAAAGTTGGGGTAGTAGGTCGACTAGGTATCTTGAAAGGTCGGGAAGGAGGAGTGACAGGCGTCGCCGGAGACTTCGTTGAGTCGGGGCTTAGAAGGGTGGCGGCATCTACTGTAGGAAGCGATAGAGCCCTGTTATTCGGTGGAGAATGAGGAGGTTCGATCAAGACGGCGGGTGGTTTGGTAGGCTTGGGGCTTAATGGGGGCGGGATCGCGGCTTGATTTGGACGCAGCGTAGCCGTAGCCGCAGTCGGAATGTATTCGCGAGGGTTTGGCGGTTGAGGCTTAGTTCTTCCACCTTCTAGAACGATCATACTCTTTGGTCGAGCCGGTCGAGTGTCGGGTACGGAAGGAGGTTTTGGCGAAGGTGTCCGCTGCCTTGTTAGCACAGGCGGTGCCGCCGCTGCTGTTGGCGTCGTCGTCGATGATGATGATGTTGCTGCTGCCGTTGATGGCTCTTCCTTGATCTTGTTCATGCTCTCAAAGTGAGACCGTAAGGACGAGACTGGCTTCTGGTGAGAGTGTTAGCATCCCTCAATGTGACATTATTTCATGACTAGGCTATTTATTGTCTTACGAGGGAAGAGGCATCAGGGCCATCCTGACGACCGGGCTCCATGATGCAAGACTGATTAACTCGAGGCCGCACAGAGTCGGACCTCTTCTTATCATGATATCCTCCTCATGCAGTGGTCCGGCCTCCTTAGACCATTTGAGCGCAGGAATGCGTCGACGCGGGAATGTCAAAAGTCCAAAGTAGATGTCACTACCGATCGCCAGCCGAGAGTGCCGTTGCTTATGGGAATTCCAGGCACGGGCCTACGTATGTCGGTATCCAACAGCGGCGGGGGTAGAAACCCGATGGCAAGGGGGTTTGCGGTCCGAAGTAAGTGTTGATCTGAGTATGTAGGTCGAGGGCGACGGCGGGATCTGTGCGATGACGAAATAGCTGAACCTGGGGGTTTTCTCACGTTCCTCCCCCGGCCATTGCTGGTTCGTTGGAGGTTGTTTGACGGCCAGTTTGATTTGACGACGAGGCCCGACTCGCACTCTGATATGTGCGTGTGTGTGTGTGTGTGACGGATAGTGGGCTGTGTTAAAGTGGTGACCTGGATCTTTCAGGTACGGCGAAAGAAGCGCGGCATGTGGTTTGCTAGGTTTGGGGACTTATATGGCTAAAGTTTGCGGATCGGTCTTATTAAAAGTCGATCACAACATTAGGTTAGTGATTCAGATAGGTACTGTGGCATGTACCCAACATGGAAGTGTACCAGGTTACAGAACTAGGTACCTAGGTGCACCTCCCGTGGTACAACTATCTACCTTAACACCGTAGCTAATTATCACTAATAACACTTTTCATATTTATTTCTCTCTTAGTTTTCTCGATTTGGTTGAGCCAATTATGGTGTTAAAATAAGGTATAGTAGCTATGGGCAGAAAAACATAGGTAAGGAGACGTAGCTTCACTTGTTACACCTACCTAGTAAGCATTGAAGTACAGTTCAGTCAGCTGGTTGGTCGGTCACCAGGTGGTGCGCACGTTGTACCTAGCTGTTAGGTGCTATGAGGTCCCTAAATAGCGGTTTCAGATAGTGCCCTGCCTGCCGCAAAAGAGATTCTTGGCACCTAAACCCCACTAAACCGGCTAGACCTGCCTGCCCGGCTAGCCATCTCTCGGCGCACCTTGATGACGACGGGAGAGTGGGGAAGACGTCCCTCGTTCTTAGCCTTGCCGTCTGGAGGCTCTGGTTGGCTAGTGTCTGGTCCCTTCTCCACTAATTCGCTCATCTCGGACTAGTTCCTGCGGGTGCTGGGTATCCCCTGCACTGTTGCGGTAATGGTTGGGAAAAAAAGTGGAAGCTCGTACGACTGAGATACCTCATATCTTACCTTACCCAAGTTAAGTTTGCGCCTGTTCTTTGCGCATTATCAACATCAATCAACGAACATATTGCTTCTTGAAGCACATTGATACTCGTGAACACCAGTCCATACGAGCTAAGACCATTGATATATCAGATTGGCCAAGCTTCTATCTACGATGAATACCGTACGTCATACCTGAAAGGCCGGCAAACGAAGAGGCCGAGGTCGCTAACTTGCTACGATTTAGGTTAAATCTTTCTGGTACGCCGATCATCTCCCCTCGCTGCCTAATTCGACGTCTGAATACTGACTCGGCTGCTCATGTCATTAGGGCTGGTTGGGGCTCTCTCTGCGTTGGTATGTTTGTTGTCCTCGGGCGTTAAAGCATGGTACGACAGGTGTTGCTTACACGTACATGGTGATGCGGTATAGCCGGCGCGGGTGCATACTATTTTGCTAAGAAGAGCATCAATGCCGACCGAGCCCAGCGATTCGAGGAGACCCAACGTAAGAAGCGCATGATGGAATCCCTCGAGCACCCCAGCAGCAACCCTACCAAGCCGGCGCCGACCTCATCGACTACGCCTTCGGGCAACGACACGCCCATCAGTACCGATTTCGCCGGCTCTCCAAGTCAAGAGGCAAGCTCCGATCCCGCTCCGACAAGACATGCTCCTACAACAGAGGGTCAAAGGGTCTTTGAGAAGAGTAAATACGAAAGTAGTACACCTTTTCGAAGTCCTAAGGGAGATCGCTTTTCTTAAGATGGCCTTGTTATAATATGCGAGGAGGTCAGCAACTGTATCTGAATGCCGATACATATCACAACCTGGTATGAAGGCACTTGTACATATATAGAATGGCGGTAATGGGCAGGTTATTATGAATATCTCAACTTTGAAGCAATTGTCCCGACCAGGCCTAAGCAATTAGCGGGAGCAAATGGTCTCGATCTATGGAATAACTAGATATTCAAGTATGCAATTTGGATCGAAATAATTCGGAGAGCTTTGGCACTGCCGGATCTACTCGGCCTAGAAGTTGCGCGTTAGATGAAATAATAGCCAGCCTCAGGAACCTATTCATAGAAGCTTTTTAAAGAAAAATACATTACCTCTACACGATGGAGAAAACGACTCTCAAGAGGATAGCCTCCCTCATAAAGGATGAACACGGCTTTGACCAGAAGTACTTATTTTCATTCCCGGTCCCGTCCATGCAGAAATGGAAGAGCAATGTTAACTTTTCCGACCATCACAGAGCTAGAGGCAGTACACATACCAGCAAGTATGCGACGACAGACATTTGGCGGCACATGAGCTACAGAGTTCAGGAAAAGCATCCAATTCTCACTTCTCTCTTGCCTCTAGCCTAGTAATAAATACCTGTTGGGGACGTCGTCCAAGTGCGAGGCCCCGGCATCGCGTATGGAGGCAACGATTGTTCTCAGACTCTTTCCTGGCTCCGGTTCAAGAGTTGGGTTGTCCCGAGCATGTATGTGCTCGGTTCAGCAGGAAAACATAATTTCCTCTGGCTTCTTCTAAAGTAATTGAAAAGTCGTCAGGTCTTCCGAGGGCTTTCAAACGATTTGTGAAACCCGACAGCTCTATTTCACCGCGGCTAGTATCCAGCCTTTTTTCAGACTCCTGATGGCCACGCCTCCTCTAAGGCATCTGTGCCACTCTTGAGATTCTCAGCTTACAAAATGGCACGCATTTGAAAAGAACTCTCGAACAGAGGCGCGTAGAAAGCATTTACAGCAAGTATTCCACGGAGAAGCAACGGCCGGCTTCCGGTGGGGTCCGGAACCTTTGCTCCTCTCGGGATGCGGGGTGTGCCGGTGGCGTGGCCGAGAATGACGATGGACTTGTCATCGACATCGTCATTACGCTACCTACGGTAACCGACCTAATAAACTTGATGATCGAGATTTATTACTATCATGGAATTAATTAGTACATATACATACATACATACATACATACATACATACATACATACATACACACACAGACAAACATGAGACCGTTTCATTCCGCAAACTGCTGGCATCACTTGTTGCAGCTTGCCTGCTCCCCTTTGTCATCTCACAAGACGCAACCCCTTCCTCATGATTTCACCACTCGCGAAGCGCGTCAATTCCCGCTTCCGTATTCATAAAACAATTACACCATCTGCCTCGACACATAATACTCTTCGTACCCTTCAAGCAAATCTAGCTTTGCACTTTCAGCCATCTCAAACTCGTGCACTATTCACCATTTTACCAGCACTCGCGCCAACACAGAAATTCGTCAGGATGTCGTCCAATAAAGCCAACAAGAACTTCACTAGGGACCACCTCTTTGATTGCAAGGGCCGTGTTGCCCTCGTCACTGGTAAGATGCCCTACTCGGCCATCTCGTCCTGTAGAACACCAATTATTCACTAGTATGCTCTGCAGGTGGCGGCTCTGGCATTGGTCTCATGATCACTCAGACCCTCGTTACCAATGGTGCCAAGGTCTATATCACCGGAAGAACAGCTGAGAAGTTGGACCGAGTTGTCGAGAAATACTCGGAGGGCAAGGACAGCATTGTCCCCATCACGGCTGACGCTTCATCGAAAGAGGATATCAAGAAACTGGTTAAGGAGATCGAGTCGCGAGAGCCGTGCTTATGCATGCTCATCAACGCGGCCGGAATCGCCGGCGGGTCCCTTCAGACGGAGGCATCATCAGCCGATGAGATGAAGAAGAACCTATTTGACACCGAGTCCTCGACCGTGGAGCAGTGGACATCCGTGTACGAGACAAACGTCGCACAACTCTTCTTCATGACGACTGCATTCCTACCTCTGCTACAGAAGTCCACAGAAAGACACCCCGAATGGTCCGGCACCGTCCTAAACATCACATCTATCTCCGGATTGGTCATGTCTTCGCAACACCACTTCCACTACAATGCCAGCAAGGCCGCCGCCAACCACGTCACGCGCATGTTGGCGTCCGAGGTGGCAAACAATGGGATCAAGGTTCGAGTTAACGCTGTTGCACCGGGTGTCTTCCCTAGCGAAATGACGGCTGGTGAGAGTGATGAGGACCAGAAGAGTCACATTCCCAAGGAGAAGTACGAAAAAGTCCCTGCTAGGCGACCTGGTCGCGACGAAGACATGGCGCAGGCTGTCCTCTCAGTCCTCGTGAACCAGTATGTGAATGGTCAGATTATGGTTGTGGATGGAGGCTATACCCTTCATGCTGGACAGTGAGAAGCCCTTCACGCTCTCGGAATAACTGTATCATTAGAAATTGAGCGTTCTACGCAACTCTAGATCCCTGCTGCCTCATATGCTTAAGTAATCATACTAGCTGTTGGCCGTACGTGGTGTGCCACAAGACCGTCGTGATCAATTTCTTCAGAATCAAATGACACTTCCAACTCGCGTCCGGTGCCATCTGGGCCGCCCATCCCATTCCTGCTCCAGCCTCATGTATGAGGTCAAGACTTATCCTTTCTCCTTGAATAGATATTGTATCTTCTTGAGCTCGCACTCGATTCTCTGAAATTTCGCCCCGCCCCAGAGTTGCTGAACAAATTTGTCCGGTAATTCTCTCTGCTTCCTTTTAGACTTCTCCTACCTTTGCCCCCCTCTCGCTCGGTTTTGGCCATCTGGTGTATACCACGACTTCCTCCACTATTCAACTTTATTTCCTAGAGAGATCGTCTAAATTATTTTGTGTACCCTTGTATGCGCATCTATGGGCTTGGATACACAAAGGTTTCCTCCTGAAACCTCACGCGACCGGCATATCAATGTTTCTCAAATAGCCTTCCTATAACACAGTTGCGAGGCAAGGGATGAGGCTAGGGCTTGCCATGTGTGGCGCGCAGCCTTCCCCGAAGTCAGGAGTCCTATCACGTAACACTAAAGCCAGCAGGGATTATCGGTTCTGTCATATTGAATATTCGCCGCGGCCAAAGAGCATGGTTAAGCTAGGACGGCAGTTTAGTTCAAACCTGGGAACAACAAAGTTCCGCCTAGTCAGTAATAGCTGCGAAACGCCATGCGCGTAATGCTCTTAGGTATCGTCAAGCATAAGCGAGAAACACCTGTACTAATACTCTGCAACGTAGTAATAACAATCACGCCGCCGTTTTTTTAAAAAAAGAAAAGATATCCTACTCCGCCACTATAAACGAGGACACCATGTCTTTGCTGTTAACCAATAGCCCGAAGGGCAACTTCGAACTACGCCAGCCCGACCTTAGACCATCCCCCAACCGAGTCGGACTCCCGCCACAGGTTTCAGGCAGTCACGCGGAGAATAAAGATGAAAGTTCGATATATCCGCAGCTGCTTGAGGTCCTTAATAAATTAGATGTACTAATCGACAAGACACACCCGAGACAAGTTGGCGCTGCCCAGGAGGAGCGGGCTGGAGGGTCTGAGAAACAGGCGGAAGAGATTCATACCACTCTGGACCACTTCCGAAGGGATATGTATGCCTGGCTAAACGATATATCGAATGCCGCCGGCAATTTGTCTACCGCGTTCAAGGGTCTTGCGGACCGCAATCTGGAATTGGACCAGGCGCTCCGAAAAATGGCACAAGACATGCTGCAGTGCTTAGTCTTCGTTGAAAAGATGGTGGATTCAACTACAATAGGTTCTTCAACGTCGGTAGCCCACAACACTTATTGATCATGCAAAAATAAGTTAACATATAGGAGCAGAACAGGCGGAAATCAGTACAGTGGCGATCTGGAAGACGGCTTCCCGAGGCTCCTTAATCACTTGCAGGACTTGAAGAGACCACTCCAAACGGTGCTTGTGTCTATTTTATCGGAGCGTAGTCCGCCTTTGATCCTTTGCCTGGGTAAGTTCCTCGCCTTATCGAACGAACTTACATTTGAAACGGCTTTTGACTTCTGACATATACTATTTAGATGGAGGCGGCGTGAGGAGCTTTATCAGCCTTAGCATTCTGCGGAGACTTATGACATATGTTCAATCCGAACGGGAGATAGCAGAGATAGCAAATCAGCCAAACAGTAAGTATATTTCTAATGGCTCGACTGAATTGTCCTCCGCCGTCTCTGTCTAACTGTTTGCAGCGCCTGCTATGTTGACTTTGAAACCTTGCGAGGTCTTTGACTTTATTTTTGGGTCTAGTAGCGGAGGGTAACGCAAATGCATAATGTCCGCATATCATAGAACACATAGCTAACACAATCTAGGCTATTGGCGATCATGCTCGGTCGTCTTGAGATGACCATTGACGAATGTTTCGATAGGTTTCGTGCCTACGCGGACGATATTTTTACGCATCCAAGACCTTTTTCGTTTCTTAGACGCCTGTCCCCGAGATACAGCAACAAGAGGCTGATTCAAGGCGTGAGACGTATTGTGGGTGATTTTGACCCGTCACCAGAGAGTGAAAAATGGAGACGCACCCTTTTCAAAGACACTAGTGGACAATGCAAAACGTAAGCCACGGCATATATCTGAACTTACCAGGGCTCATATAGGTTGTTTTCACTAACTTAGGACAGTGGCGTTTTAGCCTTTACAGCTACCCTAACAGACCGTAAAAATTCAAGGTTACCGCCTGCACCTTACATGATCCGCAGTTATGACTGCGAGCCCGAGACAGGGCGCAACGTAGAGCCGCGTCGATCCCAAGCCTTGAATCCTGGCCCAGCTAGTTCCTTCCAAATCTGGGAGGCTGCACGAGCGACCACAGCAGCTCCGGGGTACTTTGCACCTCTCGAACATGGAAGCCAGGAATTCTACGATGGCGGAATTATGTCAAACAATCCCTCACTACAGGTTCTGGGAGAAATGCAAGCGCTACTTCCACATACCCCAATTAACTGTATTGTGAGCATTGGTGCTGGGGTTACACCACAATCGGCGGCGAGATCGTTGGACCCAATCGAGTTGTTGACAACCGTGGTAACAGACACACGAGATACCGAGAGGTTGGCCTCCGCCATAGCCCATGGTCGGGAGATTCCCTATTTCCGGTTCAATCCTGAGCTCCAGAGACACGTCGCGATAGACGAGTGGATCCATCGAGGATCCTCTCCAAATACCTCGAACCAGACATTGCATTATCTCGAGAGTGTTGTAGAGGAATATCTTAAGAGGAAGGAAGTAGATGATGATCTTCGCAGATGCGCCAAAATACTTGCTCACCGACCCAACCATGCACGATAGCAGAGCTATTCGACCACGCTCCTGAACAAAAGTAACTTGTCGAAACGACTGGAGAGGACTAGGCGATGGATTCTAGAGTCACCCGAGTTTTAGAAGTGGCTGCTTTTTGAAAAATAGACGTTATTCCTCCGGGCAGGCCCGGGTCCAGAAAACGGTCTTGACATGGATTGTGATTAACAAGGTTACGACTCGCTTTGGGAACGACAACAACTTTGGTATTATATACGCTTATTGTAACTTCTAGCGGAAACACAAATAGAGAGCCAAGAATTTCTTGCGAGTTTATTAAAACAGCTGGTTTAAAGCTTGCATTCTCTGCTAAAGAGCTTTTTCGTTTGTGACTGTTCTGTTTTATATCTTATATTCTTATGAAGTGCTTAATGCTTTTTTTTTTCCTTATTCGGTGGGCTCACGACTCTACTAACGCTCTTCTCTTATACTGCTTGGTTGAATATTAGTACTGCAATTGGTTCAATACTGTAAAAGCAAGGTGTTTAACGTAATGGTTGTGTATAGTAATTATAAATAGGTCTAGCACAGCCACACAGGTGGCTTGCATACCTGGGGCCTTTTGCTTTCAGCCACCCCCTATCTAGTCTATTCACTACCAAGAGAACGGGCTGTTACTTGGGTATTGGCTCCTAATTCAATCCCTTCATGCATAAATGAACTGAATCAAGTGAATACATTTATACGTATGCAAAGCTTATATAAGTTCTTGCTTCTACGTACAGCGGTTACCCATTCGATACCTCGCTATCGAATTCTGTATGTTATCGAAATAAATTGGTCTTTAAATATACCTAGATGACGCATTTACGAAATTTCTCTTCAACTCATCAATGTAGGCCATGTGCTCCTGGGCAAGCTGTACAGGGTCGTTTCTCTCAAAATCATAGTTGAACGGCATGTCACCCGTGATCGTGCCATGCGCTTGGTCGCCCACCCCGTGCGAACTCTTACCGCCGACGTGTTGTATAAGGCTTGGCGTTATGGCCCATCGCAACTCGTTATTCTCATTGGCATAGTCCTCTAGAAACGTATCCACGGCGGCGAGCGAGTCCGGCGTATCGCGGAACAGCGGCAACAGACGGTCTGTAATCTGCCTTTGCGGTATCACGAGCCCTTGGCCGCAGCAGCCGTACATCTGCATGAGGTCCACGCCTGGTTGCTTGGGGACCATGCAGCTCCGTCCGGCAGCGAAGAAGAGAAGTATTACCATCGGTGTACAAACGCCGCATATGACCACCACGAGTTCTACGGTTATAGCCTGATGGGTGGCTGGGAGATACCGGCGCAAGCTCAGGACCAGGATAAGGCTGCCAAGGACGACGAGAAGGCTGTATGATAGGTAGTATGGCCATTCTTCGGAGTTCCAGCCCAGAAGGCGGCTGTCGTAGAATATCCTAAGGTATAGGACTACACATATCATTGGTTAGTTTTGTCTTGTTGCACTCAAGGTCGGCGTTCTGAGTCCAATGAAAGTGAGCCTGACGGAAGCGAAGAAGATATACCTACATTGATCATTGCCTAACTCCTTCGTCTTCCTTACAGCGGTCTGGAGTGCGAACAATGTGCGGTGATACCAACCGTCTAGTGCAATGACGTCGTCTTCTAGGGTCAACGTATACGCTGGTCGTACCTTGGCACACTCGCCTAGTAAGACTGAATAGTCTATCTTTTGCTTGCGTGCATGGGCCGAGTAACTCTTATCGCTTTCTAGAGCCCGAACCAATTCTAGCAACTGATCGTCGTCTGGGTACGCGGGCAAGCTATCGGCAGTGTTATGAAGCCACCCAGCACTGCTGTCTTCGTGTTGGGACTGATTAGTATGGGCTATGAAGACGGTAATGTAGATCTGTCGTCTCTCTATATCGTCTAGCCCTTCAAGTAGAGAACCGAGTGTCTCTCGCAGATACGAGAACCCGTGTCGGCTGACAGATCCTATGCCGACACAGATTTGAGGTGCCGTGGTATTGTCCCACTTGACCTGCTCGAACCGTTCGGCCTGATCGGTAAACTTCCGGGCTTGCTCCTTGCGAAATGCCGAGTATGATAATTGGAGCGCTTTCTTAGGTTTCCAGAAGACCGAAGAGGGGTCACGATGGCAGGCGTGGTAGAGATAGAAAACGGTGATACTATATATGAGGAAGAATGCGAGCAGAAATGATAACAAGAAACGGTTCCCCGCCAACCTGTGTAAGGCAAGCATGTCGATATACTGTGGAATCTGAAAGTATGGTAGTAAGACCTTTTGTAGGCAGCAGCGGTCTGGTAAAGTGAGTGCGTGGTCGACAAACTGAAGCAGCCGTAGGCCCGATCAGTGATGAGGTGGGTAGATGTAAGAGGCAGTAAAGAGATATCAGAGATGCGTTCCGGAGCCTATCCGGGCAGACAACAAAATATTACATGATCAGATCATCATATATTTTAGAACATCAATCGAAGAATCGAGAGACAGAGAAAGAGGAGAATTTAGAGCACACTGTCTTGTGAAAGTACTGCTCTCCTACATCAGTAATAGCTCCTTAGAATATGACAATTTTCCGGTGAATGAAGGATCCCAGGCAGAAAAACCGGTATTAGTACTGGAAACAAATTCGAGACTGGGAATAAACCCATATGATATCATCGTCAGAGGTGTAAGGCTGTTCGAGTTCGCGGTGAACAAATAAACATATAAATCTGTCCCATATCTACACATTAGAGGCACAGCAACCGAGTCTGCGTCACAGTGCGGGTCTTTCATGCTGTTAGATGTTGTTGGTCTGTCTTTACAGCCACGCTGCTTACATGAGGCACAGCAACTATTAGGCTCACCACAACGCTGATCTTCAATGCAGTTGGCTGTCACATTTCTTGACCATCGTGGCCAATCGGAGTGAAAATAATAAGAATAGATAGATATCGATCCCTTCTGATTCTTTGCAGGCGAGTGTTACGTACGCAACCAATAGCCTGTGGCAAAATAAGGTTGATCTCATTTTGTACACGTCAGGGCAGGTACCATTGTTAATACTCCTGGCGGCGTTAAGAATATGCGTGCCCATAGTATCTTATTTTTACTCCACCTGTTTCGCACTATTGGAATAATACAGCTTCGGTCTTGTCCTCATTCTAAGCACCATTACCAGGTATCTAAAATGTCGCAACAAGAAGGTCCGTATAGCCCGTATCGAAATAACACTATAAAGAACGATCCGTGGTGACTATCGCGATTCGTGCTATTTATTTCATATAAAACTTGAACTAACAGGTTCCGGAAGAAGCTCCCCAGACGCGACCGTCAAGCGCTCCATCCAGTACTGAAGAAGCTACTGACCACAACGGAGGGGCGGAGATGTCTAATACTACCGAAAAGAGTCGAGGTCATGAAGGTAAGTTCTCAAATTATCCCCTTAAGTGTCTTAATTTCTCAAGCTCACCTTTGTAAACCTGCAGAGCCCTCGCCTCAGAACCACGCGACAAGCGATGATCAGGAATGGACAATTGTCTCACGTGGCGACGACGATGCTGAAGAGAACAATACCGAGGAAAATGAATACACAAATTTCTCTCATTTCGACATTACGATTCAGGTTGGAAGATGGAAGCACACACTCTTCAGCTATGATAGAAAGTGGAAATAACTTTGCGACGAATATTAACTCAAGTATGAGTGCATGGTTCACACGACAACTTTAATGATCGGAAAGATCAAGATATTGGATTTTATACTCGGAATGCGACTAGGTAGCCCAAACATATCAGGTCGGAAAGTCTGCGTTTCTCTTTGTGTAACCACTTGAGTGAATGATTCGACTGCAACATTCATTGTTACCGCTAAAGCATTCATGTTTGCCGACTTGGTGAAGCTCAAGTCATCATTTATGCAGGTGCCCACCTTTATTTCGACTTAGAACAAAGCTGACTAAAGACAGTGAGATACTGAGGCAGATACAGGGGGCTGTAGGAAGTGATTATTCCTCGGGAGTAGGAATTCCTTCCCTGAAACCATGACCAATATAAATAATATTATCCCAAATAGGTGTCCTAGCTCTGTAAACATAGCCAAGCGTGACAATATCTGAGAATCGTCCTTCAAAATGTCAAGGAGACCCAAAGTTAACAGGCCCCGTGAAGGTCACCCCAAAGAATTGTTTACCCGATCCGATGTTGATGTTCTGGTCGCCTGGTCCAGTGTGAATTGTCTGTATCCCTGTACCGTAGTGCGCTATAGATGACACGTAGTTATTGAGCGACCCCGGCGTTTTGTTTCGCGCTTCTTCAATGACATCTTTGAACCGCGCATTTGTTCCTCCTCTTATCGTAAAATTCGCCGTCAAAAGCTGGACGTCAACTAAGATGTTGTCTACTAGATCCTCCGCCCTGCGCCCCTTGCCTAGCGTGCGGATGGCGGAGCCGTATCGTTGGAGCCGCGAAGCCTCGGGCGCGACCATGACCGCTTTGAAAATGCTTTCGAGAGACTCGACCTTCTCTTTACAGCCATCCAAGACCTGCGCTACTGCGGTGCATGTGTCTTTATCCATATGCTCGAATCTGTCCCGCGCGGTAGTGAGCGTGTCCTTGAGCAGCGGCATCCTTAGGGCTACATGTCGAAAAGCTACCGGCAGCCCTTCCTTGTCTCGTGCGGCGGCGAGGATTTTCGCGGTGGCGTCGACGATGGAAATGATGCCGGAGATCAGCCCGATGACCTCGGCCCCGGACATTTTAAGGTTTATGATGGTGCCTCGACTTTAGTGCGTTGGAGATATTAGTCTTAAGCTAGCACCGTGTTACGCACACGATCTAGCACTAGCTGTGTTTAAATACTATTGAAGTGGTATGGATATTGCTAAATGCAAGTGGAAGGTGAGAAAAAGGTCAGAAAGAGATGATGTAAGGAGTGAGGTAAGGGATGAGAAAGGGACGAATCAGAGACAGGTGAACCAAAAGCTAGCACATACTCAACATTGCATCCACATAAAAGACAAGAATATTACCTAGCTAATATTCAATCCAAGTATGAAAAAGCTACAACATACCTATAGAATGAAGAAGTATTCATGAAGTCGAAGTTGATCAAGTTAATTGTGTGATAGAACGCCTATGTATATATTAGAACTAGCTTGTAGTTCCTTTCGGTTATACTATCTTGGAGCTAATGCGAATTTTTTTTTTTTATAATTACCACTGATATCATAGGCGAGGAGGTGCGATTGGTTCAAAATAAGCTGTCTTGAGCGGTTGGTATCTGAGGCTTTCAACTGATGTCTGAACCCATTTCGCGGATAACTACGATTGGCTGCTCTTTGTCCCCTGGATTCCCGCGTTCCCCTAATATGTATTGAGACAGTGCGAGTGACACGGATACAAGGGGGTTTGATTGATAAGTAGATAAGTCATAAGGTAGTCCCTAAACTTAGTCTCCTCCCCCTAGAATCCAGCATTGCTTTACCCTGTTTCCCCCTCAAAATCTCTAGAAGTGCTTAAGTACGACGGCGTATGGGCCTCCAGAGTGCGGTACTGTCAGGCGACTATATAACCAACCGGTAGGGTGGTTATATTCCTAGGATCTGGCTATATATAGGTGCCAGGTCCCCTCTAAGGGACCTGGGAGGTTCAGGAATTAATTGAATACTCTATTGAGCCCTAACTAAACTTACTAGCCGTAGGCTAGCCCTCTATTCACTCTGTGACCAAGCCACCTGACAGGTACGTGTTCAGTAGGTAGCACGAGTCGTTTCAGTATTACAACCTACAATTACTTTTCGTCCTATTCTTAAGGAGAAAAGAACTTAAACTATAACTAGGAATACAGATTCAACTCACTCTATTCGATGACACTCCTCAAGAGGGGGCCGTTCCAAGATAGCTATTTACATCAAGAGTCTCGAACTGAGCAGACCATGTGTTACTTGACGACGTATAGACTTTTCAAATTTCAATAAATCTAAACAACGAAACAGTCGACGGAAACGCGTCTATTGCTACCTTTGCCGCTTCTCCCCCATCATCTGTCGCTGCTGCATGCCGTGGATTGGTCCTGATGTTGGGGTTTAGGTTCCAGGTGATAAGACGACGATGCGTCATCTCTAGAGCAACGCTGAGCTCTGGAATTAACCAACCACTGTGTGTTCCCGCGTCATATGACAATAGAGGCTGAATATCAGCCCAGTTAAGCAATTTGGGGCAAATAATGTCTCCCCACTGATTACCTGTTAGGCTTTGGGTACTTTATACCTGAAATTAAGGCCAAAAGCCGGACCGATTCGCAAAATTTCCGAAGCAGAGGCTGAGGCTGTGCCTGTAGCGTTGAGATTACCTTCAGTGTAGAGGGTTGCCTCCCGGCTTGCATCCGGAAGTTCCGAGCTGAGAATCTCAGAACGAAACTCTCTAGTGCCGATCATCACCTTCGCGTAAGTGGTTCACCCGAGGAACGCTCGACAACCTAATAGATCTTCAATATCCTTAGTCTGATACCAAAATCCGGGATTCTCCATATCTTTCAAGAATCTCGAGCCTTCGCCGTCGTTTTCGGGAGGTTTATTAGCGTCAACATCGATGAAGTGCCACTGGACGGACTTTTCTAGTCTTTTGGTAGGAACTAAGATAGAATAGCTTCCCGAGCCTGGTCGGATATGGCTGCGGAAGACAATTCCCCGCCCATCATACTCGATGGGGTAGTGAACGCCTGCTAGGTACATCATGAGGGGGAAGGGGATCTCTAAGCCAAGGCCTTCTTCACGCCGTGCAATCGGAAACCCGCACGCCAATATGCTCTCTCGGAGTAGTGGAACCCAGCATTCGCCTAGCATGTCGGGCTTGTAAGGAACTGAAAGTGGAGTGAGTAATTTGAGATCGAATGAAGGGAAAGTTTTGGCGGTTGATTGTGGCCTCGCTGTTAAAATAACGTGGGAGCTAGTCATCTTGCCTCCCTGGGGTATCCGGAAAGTGGCAGCCAGCCAAGCAAGCTGCTCTAATGTCTCACTAATATCAGAAGGCAACCCGGAGACTGTGATCTTAGCTGACTCTAGCTGTGCAAGCTCTTGAACAGCAGGTATAAGCTTCATCTCCAACCGGTGTTGCGGGGAGAACTGCTCCTCTAGAGATACCACATGCTTAGTATAGTATGGTTAGCACTAGACAGGATGGACCTACCACAAGCCTTGTGAGTAATAGCTTCATGAAACGCGCGCATCATAATGTCCCCTGTCCTAGGCCACGTTCGTTGGAGATATTCAGCACAAGACGCAGCTTGCGCATACCCCGAATTTCCTGTGAAGGTGACGGTTTGGGCGATGTCTTGCAGGCTCTGAAGTTCCGCGTCACAGCACGCAAGGACCTCCCATCTCGCATAGCAGGTAATAGTTCCGACGCCAGACTCGTTCAAGGATATTGCCGAGTCATCGAGCGTAGAACATATGAGTTTCCTGATGTTAGGGAAAGCGAACAAGCCCATGTCTTCCCGAAGCCGTTGGAATGACTTAGTCGATTTCATGAAGTAATTCACTGCTCCGACGCCGTCAATAATAGGCTCTTCTGTTCCTTTGAGTTCTACATCACCCTCTAATACATCATCGGAATGGATTTCGGCGTCGTTAGATTCAAGGTCCTCCATTTGCTGCACAGGCTGCAGTGCGCGTGTTGCGCTCGCGATGAAGTGATGCATTATTTCGCCGAACGCCGGTTTCTCCCCCTTCAGTCTTTCTATAGCGGAAGATTTCTCGGTGTTGGTGAGGGAGACCAAATTTGTGACAGCTTTAGAGATTGCCGCCGTGCTCCGACTCAACTATTTGACGTAATCGGTCGGATGAAAAAGGAGAAAGGGGGAAACTAGACGATGCAGCGGTTTTGATCAACAAGGCTGGATCTGACGTATTTATTACTAAAACTTCTACCAACTTAACACAGCCACATTATGGCCCTTGATACCACCCGCCCACCCACCACCTCATCTTGATCAAGTCCAATCTTCAAGAATCTTCGCAAATGCATCTGGGGACCATTTCCCGAACTATTATAGCTTGGAAAAGAAAGAAAGAAAAAACACCCTTTTGTTTAGCGTTCTTTCCCTCCAGTCTACTTGGTTATATCTTTATACTAGTGTCGGTTTTAAATTAAACGTGTTCTTTTTGGGTATACTATCGGCGGCGGCCAGAGTATGGCTTTAAGTTGGTGTAGCAGAGCGAGACTTAGCTATAGTGGCTTTGAATAAGGGTTTTTGCTTAACTGAGGTAGCTAACTGGGTATTTATCTAGGTAGACGTATGTACCTAGATTGTCTATGCGACGAGCGCCCACCCTAAAGTTGTACCTTCAGGTACTCTCAGAATGTGAATGTGCATTTTCGGGTTTTCCATGCTTCCTCGAAATGAGAATCCCCTTTTTAGCGTGAGCTAGGTGCATATTGGGCTTCTTAGAGTTGAGTCCGAGATTGAGCCCTCAATAAGCCTATCTTAATATGCTTTCAGTAGCTGGAGTTTTACGCCTCATTGGGACCCAATCGGTTATGTGCCAAGGATAAGCCAATCAAAAGCGAGGTTGATGAGATAATCGGAGGAGACACACCTCTGGGGACTGTACAGTAAGCGGTGCGGTTTGCCGAAACCTAACCCATAGGAGTTCGCCAAGCACCGAGACCACTCAGTTGGGCGGGCGCCCAAGACTTAAAAATGGTAAAATAATATTACAGTTATCAAAAAGCAATATAAAACACTAAGACGCGTATCTATAAGGTTACCAAGAAAATCGAACCCAAACGAATATACAAGGCTTTGCGGCCTGTAGAAGCGATATAAGGTCAAGAACCCACCTGGGGGTCCTTGGGCTCTTGGCATTGGGCTGGGCTTTAAATAAGTGGTTCTACAGGGCTGCAGGGCCCCACCATATAACTTCAACTCTTCAACCGGCATACGACGTGTAAATTCACCCGCCTACTCCCCAATAACGCGGCTTCTAAAAAAGGCGAGATTACTATTTTGTTGTTTGATTCGCTGGTTTTCTATAGTTTAGGCGGCTTTAGGCTAGTCTTCGACGCGTTATCGCACTACTAGCGATACACTAGCCGATAGTAAGGCCTTTCGCCTCGCCATCGGCTCACCGGCTCACGCTTCTCCAACATACGTACTACCACTATTCCCTGCTTGTGCCCTGAAGTATGATGTGATGTAGAAGCCTAAGTGAGAGCACGTGTTGAGACGGGTGGCCCGAGCAGATGTTTCTGACATGGTTGGCCAAGCAGAACTCGTGCCAGATCTGCGCCTCTTTGCCTTCCTAAGTGTAAAGTCGGGAGGCACACGGACAGTCCTAGCAATAGCATTGATAAGTGTGTACAATACTACAAGACCTATACTTTTCTTCATCGACCATGTGTTCGCTGTGTTTATTTGGCATTCGAGAAGGTCTTCGTGTAGGTGATTTCAATACCCCGGCGATCGCCTACTGTGGTCGGACGTAATCCAGAGTTTCGGGGCTAAGTGCATGTCAACGTGGGGGCGGAAGATGGCAGTGCGAAAGAGAAGAGGGTTGGTAAGCCGCCGCACCTGTCTTGTTGGAGGTTATTAGGCAGCTAGGCGTCTTGATAAAATCTTTTCTCTACAATCTTATGGTTGAGGCGCCAGCTATAAAGGAGATAAAAATCTAGCTAATACTTTCGACTGTCTCGTCTACCTACATATACAATTCCTAAAACGCTGCACCATTTGCTTTTAACTTAAAACAATTCCCACCATTTTGACCTTATATTCGTGACTCGGGGCAAATCGCACTTTCATCATCTTGCACTACAAATAGCATTTCAAACAAATACACGATCCGGTAACGGAACCGCCAATACCTCTTTGAACGGACCCTTAAGCGGCGTAACTACAAATAACTTTATAAATACGATAGGTACATAAGTCTATATATCCCACTAGGCGTTGATTTTATAACGCTTTCGTTATTAATGTGTATCAAGTTATAAAGTATCCCGAATGCAGTCACCAAGAGATTGGTCGAGAAGAGCACGACGCAACCTTTCGGGGCGAGGGCGGCGGAGCAATTTGAAAGAACGGCGCAATACTGCAAGAAGACCACGGCGCGGTACATCGATTCAAACTTGCAGCGCTACAGTTTCACGGTCTCAGCCCCTCGAGCAGACGTATGATGCACGCCCCCGATATAGGTATCAACCCCTTGAACGACACCAAATTCGAATTGTTGAGATCCACCCTGGCGAGCTTTCAGACCCGGTGACTATCTCCCTTCGCCTCGAACACTTCAAGCCTAACAAACACGACGAATCTTCCAATGTTCCACAATACGAAGCGTTATCGTATGCCTGGGGTTCTCGAGAAAATCCAGATCAAGTCTTCATTGAGCACTCAGAAATAAAAGTTACTCAAAACTTGAGCGCTGCCCTAAAGCATTTACGACACCGTGGTGCTTCTAGACATATGTGGATCGATGCGCTATGCATCGACCAGGTTAATGAGGTCGAGAAAGGCCCGTACGTATCTATGATGGGGGAGATATATCATCACGCGACTAGTGTGATAGTGTGGCTAGGAGAGGAAGAGAACAACAGCGATCGCGCTATGAGTCTTCTGAGCTATGTAGGCAGCCAAGTTGAAATTGACTTCGACAGCTGGGCTATTAGCCCTTCATTATCATCCAGAGGCCTTGACACCACCCTTGCAGATTGGGACGAGCCTCTCCATTTTGACGAAAATGACTGCATATCGGTTTATTTTCTGTTCTGCCGTGCTTGGTTCGATAGGTTGTGGGTCCGACAGGAGATTTCCCTGGCCAAACCAGATGCTGCCATTATCATTTGTGGGAGCCGGTCGATGCCTTGGCTGACCTTCCGACGGGCGTTGGCTTGCTGGCGTTATAAACCAACAATACGTTTTAACTACTATCGGCAGTTCAACAAACGGATGGATGACATATCAGATATCCTGCATCAGAACTACGAAATGAGGTTCCCGTGGTTGCGGAGCGCTTATGGACATGTCAAATGCGCAGATCCACGGGATCGAATCTACGCCATCCTAAGTATGGATAGGAATGCTCAGAAGTTGGGGATTGAATTCGACTACGCGGGCATGAAGACCCATATTGAATTGTATGAGCATGTCACGAGACGGTGTCTCAATTCATTGACTCTTGAGATCCTGAACGAATGTGAACTAGTGGACCTATCATCCACTGACAATTACCGCCGTTGCGCACCATCTTGGGTCCCCGACTGGTCGATAGAGCACCCATATCTACGATCGGTAGATTCTGGGGGCATTTATGCATCAGGGTGCCTTTTTGGGCGGAAGTTTCCGATAGTAGAAAACAAATTACGTGTGGTTGCCGTACCAATCGACAAAATCCTGGAAATACGATCACACGCACTGACATCTTTAACCCCCTGGCGTGAGATATTGCCGTTGATACAGGATTTCATTTCATCATCGCAGTTGAATCCGGATTACCCCGGTGGCGGTAGCTTCCTTGAAGCGTGTGCTTCTTGTTTTACGCAAGGCCGATTCTCGGACGCGTACAGCGAACCCCGGCCACCCTTGCCTTGCAGATACGACGCACTGCAGCTTATGAAGAGGCTTGCATCTAATGAAAAAGGCATCCTGGAAGAACTTCCCGAAGATAATAGGGCCGTTGCCAGCTTCTTTACATCTACGGTTGGGCGAGTAATATTCATAACGGGAAAGGGCTACATCGGGCTAGCCCCGAGATCAGCGGCACCGGATGACGAAATCTGTGTTCTGGTCGGATGTTCTATGCCTATAGTCCTAAGACCTGTGACGGACAATCAAAGAATAGTCGTGGGGCCTTGCTACATCGAGGGTTTTAGGGATGGTGAAGCTGTATTGGGTCCCCTGCCAGAGGGTATCAAACGGAAAGTCGCTCAAAAGAAAGGTAAATTTATCCGCAATACATTCGGTAGCAGCGGGGTCATAGATCCGCGACTCATGGAGTGGGCTGAGTTGGATAAGAGTGTAATACCTGGACATGTGGACCAGGATCGCATGTTATTTTTCGAGGTCGACGTGCCTGATCTACAACGGCACGGCATTCACAGGGCGCGATATTATGACCTAGTATAGTAACTAGACTCTCGGAAATAAGTTGGAAGACTATATCGTAGGAGGGGATGAAGGAAGAGAAACCCGCCAATTACACACTATTAAACACTCGGTATAAAGGCTTCTCCTAACTCATTATAGCAATGCGACGGCCTCGCTGGTTCCGCCTTCTTTAGGCACCCGATTTTGGTCCACACTGTTTTCGTTCTGGTGCCAAAATAGGAATCCTGGCAACTAGTATCGCGAGGAGGCTCGCCACACTCTCTGTTGGTGCCATACGGCCTCAGAACAAAGAGACTGTTCTTGTATATAGTAGGTAGTATGTAGGAAGGTGTTTTAGAGACCCTTGCGCAACAACAATAGCATAATTACAGTGTTCGCGGCAGTCAGTAAGACCGCCGACTTCGCCTTGGGAAACAAGCCGAGATGCGCGCAGACTAGAGATAACGATGGCAATGTTTCAGCATATGTATTACATTAGCGTCCTATACTATTTGCTTGGACACGTCATATGATCTTTAATAACGGTAACAAGAAAGGTGTTTATTGTGCCTTAGCCATTGGAGGCGAAGCCTCCACAATCATCCTCTGTCTTGCACTACATAGGAGATGGGGGTAAGGTTTGCCGAAACCCAACCCATAGACGCGCGCCAAGAACCCATGGGCTTTATCAGGCAGGCGCCCAGGTGGGCGCCCAAGTTGCCCAAAATATTTAAAAACTTCGAGTTTTAAAATAATATGAAAGTTGTAAAGAAAATGAATAACCAGAATCTGGATTAGTATAAAAGCTAATGAGCAGCTAAAATCTTGAAGCTTGTGTAACTAGAGGCAATAATGTCACAGTATACAAAATATCCTTACTGACCTTCGTTTCCTTAGCACGGTTAATCAACGGTGATACAAGGCCTTTTTTACAACTACTCGTCTGGACTAATATTGTTTAAACTAAGCAGGAACCAAGGGTTGACCTTTAGTCTAAGTCTTTAATTAGCAAATAAAACTAGCAAATTTTAAAATATAAATAGTATTTATAAATAGGTAAGGTAGCTATTAAAATAAAAATAGTTTATATAATTATAATTTTTATTTAATATAATAATTAGTTTTATTATAAGTTTATTATTTTTAACTTTTAAAAAACTATTAAATTAACTATTTATATAAGTTTAAAATTTTTTTATATAATATTTTTATATTTAAATTATATATAAAATATATTAAATAATAAAAATTAATATTTTAAATAATTTTTTAAAATTTTTATTTATTTAAATATATTTTTTATAATATTAAAAAATATTTAATTAAGTTATATTAGTTTTATAATAATATTTATATAATTATTTGTTTTATATTTATTAAATATTATTATATTTTTAATATTTTTAATATTTTTTATATTTTTTATATTTAATTTAGTTAAAATAAAAGTTTTATTTATAATTAATATTTATAATAAAAATTAAATTAAGTTTATATAAACTGTTATATAAACTTTTAATATATTTTATTATTAAATATTAAATTATAATTAAAATTATTATTTATATTAAAATAATAATAAATATAATAAAATATTAAATAATTTTATTAAAATAATATTATATTTTATTTTATAATATTTAATTATTTAAAATATTTATATAAGTTTTTATTATTTATAATATATAATTAATAAAATATTAAAAGTTAATATAATAATTAATAAAAAATTTTAATAAATTTAATATTAATAAATTTATTAATATTTAATTTAAAATTATTATATATTTAAAAAAATAAATATAAAATTATAATTTTTATTATAAAAATTAATTAATAATTATATTAATTTAAAAATATAATATAAAGCTTTAAAAATATATTATAAAACTAATAAAATTATAATAAAAATATTATTTAATATAAATAAAATTAGTTTTTAATTAAGCTATATAAATAATATAATAATATAAACTTATTATAAAATTAATAATTTATAGTTTATTAATTTAAAGTTTTAAATATTTATTATTATAATTAAATATATTTTTGTTATAAATAAAATTATATTAATTTAAATAGTTTTTTTAGCTATTTAAATATTTAAAAAGTTTAATAATAATAATTTAAATAATAATATTATTATTTATTTTTTAAAAAATAAATAAATTAATAATATAATTATTTTAAATTAGTTTAATTATTTTAATTATTATATAAAATTTAATAATTTATTTTAAAAAAAGCTATTATTATTAAATAATTATAAAAGTTATAAAATATATAAATTTAAAAAAAAAATTAAAATAATTAAAATTATTATTTTTTTATTGTTAAAATATATATTTTATAAATTATAGCTATTAAATATAAATATTTTTTAAATATATAAAATTTATTTAAATTATAAAATATTTTTAGTTATTTAAAATAATATTATTAATTATATTAAAAATAACTTTTTAATAAAATTATAATTAATATATAATAAAACTTTTAAAAAATTAATTATTTTAAATATATAAGTTAAAACAAAAATATTATTATAAAATTTTAATATAATTTTATTAATAATAATAAATTTAATATTTTTAATTATAAATATAATTTTTTTATAATATAAATAAAAATATATATTAATAAAAATAAATAAATTAAATAAAAAAAAAACAATAATAATATAATAGTTTTATAAATATTTTTAATAAAAAAATATAAAAAAAAAAAGCTAAAAAAATAATATTAATTATAAATATATTATTATTTAAAAAATTATATAAATATATTAAATAATAATTTAAAATTTATAAATTTAATAAAATTTTATTAATATTTAAAATTATTAAAATTTTAAATAATTATAATTATTTAATAATTATATTAATATTAAATAAATTAAAAAAAAAAAAAAAAATAAATGTTTTTATAACCGTGGGAAGTTTCCTGTTAAAATAGCTTATACTAGGTTCCAGGCCTCCTGCAGGTGCCACACACTGCAGGGACAGCTGCCAGGAATGGAGTGAAGTGCAACAGCACAACACAAAAAAAAAAAAAAAAAAAAA